>WEIS01083497.1:0-26650 GCA_013389965.1 Todus mexicanus
TCTTCCTTCTCTCTAACCTAAATGGGGTGAGAAGTGTAGCTGGACAGAAAGGAGCACTTTTGTTGCTGAAGGAATTCCAGGCTTTCAAACTGGTTTCTTTCCGCTTGAAATGAAGATGAACACAGGAGTTTCTGGAGAAGAAGAAACCATTTAAGACTCTCTCTGCCTCCAACTTGCTGCTGAGCCAGTGCCCAGCTGATGGACATCTGAATTTGTCTCATGAGCCATGTTCTCTGCAGAGCTCGTTCAGCAATGTCCTTGCTATGTAGCTCCTGAACTCCTCTGTCCTCTTTCCAAGCCTCACCACAGCTGGACCCACCTCTAAGTGTTACTGCCCTCACTGCACAGATGAGGAGACCGAGACACTGAGCTTGGCCAAGAGGCTTCATCCATATCTCTGATGAATACATGCATTTTCCTCACCTTTTCACTGCTTTTTGTGAAACTCGTGGCCAGGTCACTCTAACCCTCATTCTTGTGGCTCAAGGTAATTCAAGTCCCCCAGATCAAGAACTGGTCAGGATTATTTTCTTTTTAGTGAAATGTTAGTCCTTGTGGTTTCTTCCCCTTTGGGAAAGTCCAATTTATTAAAGCCAAAATTGTTGATGGGAGCTGATTTGACAAATTTCTCTGTTCAAAACCATTTCCTTCGGGAGGGAAGCGTTGAAACAAGCATGTTTCAACAAAAAATATGATGTTCTGTGTTGGACCGTGACAATAAATCTACCCTCCAATTATGTGCATCACTCAGGCTTTCTTTAGGTGAAAGGTGAACTTCTCCTGTGCTTGTCTTACTTCATTTCCACAAGCCTTACAGTCCCTGGGAAGGGGAGAAGATGATGGTGATGCTGGGCAGGTGGCAAGGGAAGTGAAAAAAGCTGATTTGGGGTCATAGTTCAGGAGCCAAGAGTACATTAAGAAACTGTGATTACATTTTCCCTCTAAATATTACTTGAAATGTGGCTTTCCTTGACTTCAATAAGGACAAAGTATTGACCTTCTCAATGTTAATGGCTCGATGATTTGCTAAGGAAAAAGCATATGCAAAGGCCAGATTGATTCTTGTGTTCATTATTTCTCTGGACAGTATCAAATGTGTTTTGATACTTTTTCCATGATACCTGGAAAGACATTTCTGCTCATCAGGTCATAGAAGTTCCAGGCAGTGACAAGGCCTCCGGGAGTGTGCTGATGGCTTCAACTACATTTCTTATACATGAGCATTCCTTCCACTGCAAGAACCCACTAAAAGAAGTAAATTTCCCATGAAATTAGATGAGATCTGGTTGCCTCTGCCCCTGCCTTTACCTCCAGTGCAAAATCTTGGCAGCTGAGCAAAAACTCAACGCAACCTAATTTATGGAATCAGTTGTGACAACTCACGGGGGTCTGAGTTTTACTTCCCGTCAAATCTTTGGCAAAACATCTTGCAGCACCTCGTTAGCATATGCAAATAGATCTTGGGATGTAATCACTGTCAGAGAGGCATTGCTAAGCGAGGGTGTGCCCAGGGATGGCCTCCAGGGATGGCTTCTGATCCTCGTGCCTTGTCAATACTTATATCGGTGACCTGGAGGAAAATCTGGAATCATTGCTAGTAAAAAAGGCAGATGACTCAGATGGGGAGAGTGGTAAATAACGATGACAACAAGCCATAGGCGCAAGCGAGCTCGATCACTCAACAAATCAGATGCAATCAAAGTACGTTGGTTTTAATACCGCTAAATATATAGGCATGGGTACCTAGATGAACTTGAGCTTATACTCCTGAGAAATCAGTGTGGCTTGTAAATGTTCCGTAGGGGTAAATTATGCATTTTGCAAGCATAAATACTTCATTGCTGCCAGACTGGGAGGTTAGGAGAGCTTGAAGGAGACTTACCTTGGTGTGTTAGCGACAGAATAAAGCCATTGAATTGCTCTCTTACATCATCTCCTGCTGCAGCTCAGGGAGGCTTGAGAGTTCTGACCCAGCAAAACTGGGTTTGAGCACAGGTTACATGAAGTTGTGACCATCACCTTGAGATAGGTGGGCACTAAGGTTCCAGTTTGCTGCTTTCCCTGCTCAGATGGAACTTCCTGGGTTCCAGTTGGTGCCCGTTACCCCTTGTCCTGGCGCTGCGCACCACTGAGCAGGGTCTGGTCCCCGGGGGACCCTTTAGCTCTTGCTCAGCATTGCTCAGATGCTTTCTCAGGCTGCTTTTCTCTCAGCCTTCCCTGGGCAGAGATGCTCCAGCCCCCTCAACATCTTTGTAGCCTCCGCTGGACTCTCTCCAGTAGTTCTCTCTTGGACTGTGGAGGCCAGCACTGAACATCATACTGCAGATGAGGCCTCCCTAGAGCAGGGTAGAGCCTCTTTGCTCATGAGGGGCTGGCTTCAGCTTGTGCTATCACCAGAACCAGGGAGCTGCTGCATTTGCAGAGACCGCTGCAGATGCCTTTCCTATCTGTGGCTCTCTCTTCCCTGGGGTGGTTATACCCGACTGTACTAGAAGTGAGTCTCTGGAGGAATCCCTCTGGGTGCTGACATCTTTCTGATTAATGGCAGTGACAGCTCAGTCTCCCTGTCTGCGCCGGGGAAGGCTGCACGGGGCTTTCTTCTCCCTTCTCTTGGCTTAGCCTTTAGCTCTGTGGAAGTCTATCCATCACAGGAACCACCTGGCAGGTAAATTCAAAACATGCAAACTCCAGCTCTCCCAACTTAAAAAAAACCCCACCCCAACAACAGAGCAACACCAGCACAGCAAACCCAGTCTTGCTGGAGGTGTGAGGCTGAAATGCAGCAAGGCTTGTAGAGAGAGGCAGCTTCATTTATTAGACCACGTACATACTTGCAGGGGGGAAAGTGGGATGAGCTTTTGGAGACACAACAATCTCTTTAGTCTTAAAGCAGCCATCTCCCAAGCTTAGCAGAGGTGCAGACTAACAGCTCTGAGGTTACATGATGTTCATCTGCTAGGCAGTGTGGGAGAAAAGGGGGTTGGTAGCTGGAGAGCATCCGAGAAGGGCAGGAATAAAGTCACAAAGCTGCTTTGAACAGAGGCAACCGCTGGTTTTTTACTGTTCTGCTGATGAGTTACCCAGAGATGGAAGAATTTACAATTTATTATAATACTAGCAACTCTGCTAGTCCTTGATTTTTAGCAGCTGGCAGAGTTATGAATTTTAATTGGAAGATTTAAATGCGGGGAATATCTACCAAGGTCTTGTTGCGCTCTTTGACTCTGGGGGGAAAAAAAAAAAAGGATGGAAATCACAGCTCTGAGAGCTCAGACAGCGTGACCCAGGATGGGGGCTGCGTGTGGTGCACAGAGGGAAGGGAGCTCCCAGCCCTGCCTCTGCCCCTAGCACAGCTGGTGAGCCAAAAGGACAGACAAGCAGAGCCTTGGAAGTCATAGTCCTTCCTAATGCAATAAAACAAGTTAAACTTTGCAAGCAGAATCCCAACTTTACCAAGTGACAACACGGAACAGGGCGGAGAGAGTGGGAACATCAATGGCAGAAAGCCAGGGAGATGAGACTGAGATCCAAGAGCCTGAACTCAGCCTGTGCCTGCCCTCCGAGCATCCACAGCCTGCTCCTAAGGATAAAAAAAATGGGGCTATTCAGAGCTTCATGCATTTAGAAGCCGACACTCAGTGAGCTTGTGTCAAGCCACAGCAAACACAGGAGCTGGGTTTGTACCGAAGCTCCAGGAGCAAAGTTGGAAATCAGCTTTTGGGCCATAATGGCTCAAAACCAGAAGCCACGGCTACTGCAGAGGAACATGGAGCAGGGATAAACCTCACCGGGATTGATTCCTTATTGCAAAGACCAGGTCTCAGGAAGGAGAGAGCAGGGCAGGAGAGGGGTTGTGAAGTGTGGGGCAAACCTTCCTAATCCCCTCTTAGGCAGAAAGCATTAGCACAGCCTTGGAGAGGTTTTGTTGGACTCAACACAGTGTGTTGGGCGAGCAAAGTGCTCTGCAGAGCTGCTGCTCACTGCGCAGGCCGGTAGCACCCTGAGCCGTTGCCATCTCGTAAACCGAGGGAAGGGAAATCAATTTAATCCAAGCTCTGTGTGTATTGGAATAGAACCGAACTCAAACAGCCGGAAAACCCAAGAATAAATCGGCAAGGAGAGAAATCTCCTCGTGCTGTGTGCCGTCTGCTGAAATTCCCACTAAGGAGCTGGAAAAACCTTTTATTTTATTTTATTTTATTTTTTGGTCTCTCCTTTGGATCTGTTTCTTCGTCTCCTTTTACACACGCGACTGAGCTGTGCTGTCTGCTGCCCCCGGGTCCCAGCAGCCTTCCCCTAGAAACTTCAAAGCTGGGGCCCATGCGAAAAGGAGTACGCGGTAGGCTGGGAAGATCCCTTGCCTGAAAGATTTTTTTCAAAACTCGTTAAAAACTTAATTGCAGCTGTGTGATTGCTGTCTGTGGAAGCTTCCTAGAGCCACCAAGGCAGTGTCAGGAGGGTAACGAGGAGGAATTCTTAGGGATGCTCTAGGTTTTTTTGAGTTCTAGGAGCCTGAGGCAATTTTGGTCTTTATCAAAGGATTCAGACTTCCAGTGGAGTTCAGGATTGGCAACCTCGGGGTTCTGTTGGTATTTCCAGAGGCAGACCCTGGTACCCCCCAGCAGCTCTCCCCAGCACAGCTCCCAGCAGGGCCCTCTCATTAGCCCTATCTCTCGTACATATATTTGATGGTCCCTGTATAATTACTTCCCGCTCTTCAACTTCTTTTACACAATGTTGACAGGGCAACCGGTCTCCCTTGTGCAGTCGGGTCATTTTGTGTGTCTTCTCTGATGTCTTCAGTGGGGTTAAGCTCTCTCTGGTTCAGGCTCTTTCTCAGCAGGGACCCAAACACTATGGTTCTGCTCTCAACTCAGCCTGTTGGCCTGAAAATAATACCTAAAGAAGATGCTATCTCTGACCTTGCTGCCTAGTTTGGGTGCAACCGCCCAACAGATTTAGAAGTTATTAAAGGGAGACTAATTCTCCTTCTCCGTCGCACACAAACACAGGATAATCACGTAAGCTTTGCTTCCTTGGGAAGCCAACTGCAAAGAAAATATATCACTAGTGCAGAAACATACTGTAAGATGGGAAAACAGCCCTTCCAGTTGGGGAACGTGAGAAAAGGCACCGGTGAAGTCCCCTGGGCTAGCAAGGGCAGCGCAAGTAGGCTGCAGCTTCAGGAGGGGAGCAGGCCAGCATCTCTCTGCGGGCTGCAAAAGCAGCACATGAATGTGTGAACGCTTTGCTAGCTGCTCTCTTTGAGCTCCAGCAGAGGCAAAATTGCTGTTAATTAATGCTTGACATAGCAGCATCACTCCGAGTCTGCTGTGGCAAACAGGGGTTCACAAACAGGCAGTTATGTGTGAACGTAAACTGTGAGTAACAGCAAGTGCCCTCCGTAGCGAGGGGCTGAGGAGCAGCTGCCTGAGAATACAACCCATGTGAGCTCCCCTGTTTGTGTAGCTGCCACTGGTCCTGTGTGTGCACAGCACCTGGGAAAGTCCCATGGGACAGCCCAGGGAAATACATCCCAGAATCACAGAATTATTGAGGCTGGAAAAGACCACTGAGATCATCGAGTCCAGCCCATGACCTAACATCACCACATCACCTAAACCCTGCCACTAAGGGCAGCATCCAATCTGTCCTTAAACACCTCCAGGGACGGTGACTCCACCACCTCCCTGCCCAGTCCATCCCAGGGTTTTATGCCCCTTTTTGTGAGGAAGAGCTTCCGAATATCCAACCTAAACCTCCCCTAGTGCAGCTTCAGGCCGGGCCGTCTCGTCCTGGCACAAATTTCCTGGGAGAAGAGCCCGGCCCCACCTGCCTACACCTTCCCTTCAGGGAGTTGTAGAGAGTGAGAAGGTCCCCCCTGAGTCTCCTCCAGGCTGAATAACCTCAGCTGCTCCTCATAAAACTTTCCCTCCAGTGCATTTGGACTGCTGGGAAAACAGCACTGGAAAGGATTGTGAGATTGACAGAATCAGCCCATCCACTTCCCTGCAACTGTTTCATACCTATGACCGTGTAATCAAAGAAGAGAAAACCTCTGTCAGCACCTCAGCTCCAGTCAGAGTACTCACGTTGCCTAGATAAACTGAAGGAGATGGTGAGCACCAGGCCAGGTGCCTCTGTTGGGATGCAACACGGAGCGATGTTCCAAGGCCAAGAGGTGAGATTCCTCAAGGGGAACATGCCCGTTACTGTCACATTGCTCTTGCTGCAAGGCACTGAACACGCTGTACAACACTGACTGATTTTCAGCTGGGTTGTGTTGACCTGGACAAGTCATGCTAAAGCTGAAAGTTTTGACAGTGCGCTCCTTGAATTCTGCCTGCCTTGTAATTAATCCCACTGAGTAAAATAATAAATAAAATGCCTAGCTGCCTGTCGAGTGGTGAGGTGAAGCTGCCTCAAAGGGAATCCTTCAAACACGGTGCTCTGGCCTCTTTATTTTCCTTTCATCATTTATCTGGGTATTGCTGGGTTACGCACACACCCACACGCACACGCCCCGTGTCCTGCTTAAATGCACGCTGTGTCCTCCTCAGAAAGGGGTGCTAGGAATCGCTACCCGAGATCAAAGCAAAGGACAGCTTCTAAACAAGCTGAGATAAAAAAGAAAGGCAAAAGCGTTCCTCAAATGTTTCACCTGCAACGTCGCTTCATTGTATGAGGGAGTGAGAGGAGCTTCGCCAGAAGTTTTGTGCAGTCCTGGGATCTGACTCCCAAGGGGAATTTCAAGCTGAAGCAACATGCAGAAGGTCAGCCAGGGCCAGACCTGCCCGGCTGCTGGGAGCTGATAAAGAGACACCTTTCCTGCCAGAACAGGCACCGAGGAGACACAATTGCTCTTAACAGAAGATGTCGGGCACGAGTGCCAAGAACTTTGTGAAGAGCAATGACGTAGGAGAAGCTGGTCTTGCAATTTAGGCTAGGCATTAAATGAAAGTTCCTAACCATGGGAAGAAGAAAGGCTCTGGGACTCTGGATGGCCTCATGAAAAATGGCACCTTCAAATTTTCCACCTAAGCACGAGTTAATTTTGTAAGAAGGTGGTTTTGTTCCTGTAGGAAGCCCACCAGATGCACAAGGAAAGGGACAACCCATGTAGGAGAAATCCATCGCTGTCCGGGAGGATTACCACCTAATACCTTGCCTCCATTAAGCTCGTGGTGATGGATAGAACCCTTAACACCACATGTTGGAGTTCAAACCTGCCTGCTATTTTCACACTGACTGAAATTAAAGGCTTCTTAACAGGACAACGTGGGTCAGCTGCTACAAACCAACGGGGTTGGCTTCTGTGGAAGTCCATGGATTCCTCCTGATTGATCCCAGGTGGATAATCCAACCAGTCCTAATTTGTGTTGGTTTTGCCACTTAGGTTTTCACTGGTAGCCCTTCCAGGCCAGTTTATGTCATCTGTTAGGATCCACCCACTGATCTCCAAAGAGTTTTCAAAAGGCAAAGGTGCTGTTTGTGTTTTGAGATTGATATCTTGCTGGCAGCATGATTCAGGTTTCCGGCAGCAGGTATGAGCTTTAACTGCAGGAAATGAGCTTATTTTTAGCCGAAGCGTTCGCTGGAGGTTTGTGTAAATGGATTTTTGCTGGGTGTCCTGTTTCGTAGGTAATTGAGTATAAAATTTTAACTCTTGCTTTTAATACAGAAGCTAGTCGGAGGAAAAAATGGTACTGAGTGGATCCAGAAAAGTTCATATCTAAGTGTAGGAGGGAAACATCAACGGGCAGTCCTGGAGGCTGGCAAATTAAGGTGTCCATGAGATTTCCAAGCAGCAAATGGGTGTTGGGTTAAAGAACTAAGCACTGGCTTTGATTCAGTTTTAACCTGACCCTGTGGAAATCGTCTTCTTTTGATTTTTCTGATGGGACCTTGAAAAAACTGATGGAAAAGCCCGAATATTCTTATGGAAATGTTGTGTTCTGCAAAGGCTGAATTTCCAGCTCGAAAATCAAAACAAAATCATGATGACAGAAAACCACCAATCAGCCATAAGTAGCTTTCAGCTTGTCTCCAGAAATCTGGCCCTGTGATTGATTTAAAGATGTGTAGAAATGAGCAGCCTGGGGGAGGGCTCAGCCTTTCTCTCTCTTCCGAGGCACTGGGTATCCAGTTTTTCAGCAGGTTAAAGCCGTCCTGTCCCTCGCAGGATAAATTCAGCAGCATTAAAGTGCCAGCCCCTCCTCTCTGAGGTCCTTGCTGGGTGCTCATTCCCACTGCATGTCTATGATGGGAAGGTCTGAGACCTGCCCAGCTCGTTTCACGTGGCTCAGAGCTTATCTCTCCAGCCTGCCCAGGGGAAGAAGAGCAGCATCTGCTCTGGGAAAAAGCTTTGATGAGGAAGCAAAGCAGTAAGAAACAATGTGTAGCATTGGATGCAGATTTCTGTGAGTCCATAACTTGCTCCCAGCCTGGTATCGCTAGTGCCCAAGGAATCCAAAAGCTTTTTGCTGCTGCTCCTTTTTGGGTGTTTTTATGGAGGGGCAGGCTAGAGGACTGGCAGCATATTGATAGAGATCTTGAATCCTAGCAAGTTCATTCCTCTTACAGCTCAAGGAAGGGGATGACACACACCCCCCTCCCCTTCTGCACAGCTATTCCAGCGCGCAAAAGCCTAATAAAGAGGATAATGGATTGATTTAACCTTTGAGGGAGGAGAGCACGGCGGCGTGCGCAGCCCCTGGTGAGTGCAGCCAGCACACACACATGCACAGACACACACATCTCCCCCCACCGTGCTCCCATCACACGCGTCGATCCATGTGAGACCAGACCCGACACGGTGCAGGAGACATTCGCCCACGCAGATCTCATTAGTTGTCTCGAACAGGGAAGGAGCTGAACATGACTGGCAAAGTCCTAGCCCTGCTTTCTGTCTGCCTTCCCCACCCGTGCGGAGGGAGGGATGAGGGGGAAGAGGCAAGAAAAGCTTTTTTTTGGAGGAGGGGGGGGATTAATGAGCGTGGCTGTGCTACAGGGATGAATTTTTCATCAGGCCTGAAGTGCAATGGTAACGCAGGGATCCGAGCTCTGGGGAGTTGTTCAGCTGCTGCTCTCGGGCAGTTTTTAGCTCTTGATGTGCAGGGGGTAAAGGCAAAAGTTGGTTGCGCTGCGCTTCGGGGGGAATAAGGCAAAGCAAAGGTGTCTGGAAGGGGCTTTGGGGCAGAAGCAGGGGGATTTTGAACACCCCAGGGGTGAGGCTCGCTGCTGCTGACTTCGATCCCAGTGCCACGCTCTCTCTGATGCTCCTGGTGGTGCCAGCTCTGTGTCAGGACATTGCTGCACCCACGGCTCTGGGGGTGCCAGGGCTCTGGGGGTTGGGGAAAGCCTGAGCTGCCCTCCTCCCTGCCCTGACCATGGCTTTTGTCACAGCAGGGGCTGGGTGGGAAGAGGGAGCCTCCAGGGAGCATGAGACACTAGGACGGTCCCTCCGTGTGTTTCTGTGCCTTTCTCAAGTGTCCAGGTTCTGCAGATCTCAGAGGGCTGGCTTCATCCAGCAACGTGGCTGCTCCCACCCCAAAATCCAACCCTGCCAAGGTTATTAATGGGGGAAGCACCTGCCCTGGCAAAGGGACAAACCTCAGGGGCGGTGGGACTGCTGCTCACTCCATGGGAGCCCCAGTGCTGGGATTCGCTACGCTGATCCTCCTTTCTGCTCTCAGAGAGCACAAGAGTGAGCAGGGCTGTGCCAGCCCAAGGGCTCGTTCCCTCAAAGGAGTGAGGAACAGCGCAGGGAGAGGGAATCTGAGGTCCCCGAGTGCACAGTTTGGGATGCTGGATCTAGCAGGGACCCACCACTGCTGGTCTGTCCTTTTCCCCGGACTCTCGCTGCTGGGCAGGGTTTGACTGGACCTTTAGTTTGCCTCCTTGCATCCTCTGGGAAGCTGGAGAAGCTTGTGTGAGCTTCCAGTGGGGAAACTGAGACCTGCTGAGTCTCCCCCAGTGGTGTGGTTCGGATGCAGCTGGGGTTTGGTGGGGACCCAAGTTCTGCTTCTCTCCCCAGAGCCTGGTGGCAGCTGCTTATGGAGAAAAGGCTTTTCCCAGCGCCTTGCAGGAGCCCACACGGGCTCCCCCAGCCTGGCCTTGACCTTGAAGCTTCTGCTGAGTGCAGAGGCACCAGGAAACATGCCCAAATACCAGTTTTTAGCCATTTCATGTATATGTGTGTGTGTTGGTTGCTCATATTCCCTTTTCTTTCTTTCACTAGCAGCAGGCAAGTCCAGGAAAACTGTGACCAGAGCTCCTCAGCACTCTTGCCTATCGAGCCGTGCTCAGCACCTCATTTATGTCCATGAGAGGGATAAGGTGGCCCAGCAGACGAGCGATGGGAACTGGAGGACACAAACGGAGGGCACTGTGTTGTCCCCATGTGACGGTGATAGCTCCTGCCACATCCCCAGCCCTGTCCTTGGCCACACGATGTGAGGCCACCCCATATCTCCAGGACGGGATGTTTGCTAGGGCGTTGCACAAACCCTTTTATCAGATGCGAGCCAAAATGCTTTTCCCAGTCACCCAGGGAACATCCCTTGCTTTCCACGTGGGGCCTCATAAGGCTAAAATTAGCAGTGTTTCCCTCTACAAAGCAAGTAATTAGCTGAGGAGCGAGCACAAGGAGCAGCATGAAGGGAAAGGGAGCTCCCCTTATAAAATATTTACCTCCTCAGCCTCAACAAGCGCCTCCTGAGAAATTTTGGAGAACAGTCTAATTAGGCTCGGAGCTCTGCTTCTGTTCCCTGCTTCTTCTGCCCTTCTCTTTGCTCATCCTTTATTAACGGGGCCTTTGCATGACATAATGGGATGTTTGTTTCCTAAGGGGCTTTTTATCCCTTTGTTCTTGCACAAGAAGGAAAAATACCATTACACCCAATGGAAGGGAGTTTTCTTAAAAGATGTGCAGGAAAGTATTTTTAGATATTTTATATATATCTATCTATCTCTCCATGTGCTCAGCAATATATATATATATATATATACACATGCACATTTTTGAAACGCGAGTCTTTTTTCTGTGGCTCTAAAGCTCCCTGTAAGTCCTTTTCCCAATCTTCACCCTAGACGTCCCTTGTTCTTCTCAAGTGAAGGAATTCCTTTCTGGTGACACCACAGCTCAACGACAGAGGATCAGTTCCAAAACGAAACACGTGGGGTCTGAAAAAAACCCCATCCAGCAACATCTTATTTGACTTGGACTCTTTCTAATGCCGGAATCGAGTAATTGTTTGATGAAACTCAAATTTGCTAGAAGGGCTTAATGCATTTTTTAGTAGGACTGAGTAATAAAGTAATTGTAGATTTATTGCTCTTCTTAACACTAAGGGAAAGACACACCATTCGGGACCGCTTAAGCATAGAGTGTTTTAAACGATACAACTGGGCAGCACGGATTGATTAATATTTAGGGAAGTGTTGATTCACCTCCTTTCCTCTAGTTACACGGGTACTTTGGGGAAGAAGTAGAATTGTGGTTGTTCAATGCCTTCCCCCCAGCCTTTAGGGTCAGAAACCTGCCTTGGCTCTCTCCAATTGCCCAGAGCCTTTGTGGCTTCCCAAGTAAATGACCTACTCCCATCATAGCCCCCTGGCACTCAGGCACAAGTTTTTTATCTCCTGTGTAACATGAAGCAAAAGACCTCTCTGAATTTCTTCTTATAGTGAGCAAGCTGCTGGAATCATATTGCCTGGCAAGCCATTATGTATTTTTTATTACTAAGATAGTAAAATATTGAAATGACTTCCGACAGAAAGAGAAGAGCAAAGGAAAACACCCAGGAGAAATTATTTTATCTCAGAGGCTTTAATTGAATGGTGTAAAACATTCCGATGGTAAAAGAAAGATGATTTATTTTTGCTCTTACGATCGTCTACACCATTAAAAAAAAATGATTCCTTTGCAAAGCTTTCGTGCTACCGTGTTTACCTGCCATCATCTAGTCAAGGCTTTCTGCTGCCTAGATGATTCTCGAGGATGGTTTGATTTTTTTCCTCTCCACTTTTTGTTTTTTCTTACCACTGCCTAAAATCTCGTTTGTATATAGAATTGACCCCGCAGTGGGTTTGCATCCCAGCAAGAGAGCAGAGGACGGTGGCGGTGACCTTGGCATGCTCATTAACAAACCTGAGCCTGATCTTTGAGCCAGAGCTCTGCACACACCAGGGGGTTGAAGGTGGCGGAAGCCGTCCCCAGGAGCCAGCCCCCTCCTTGGCTCTACTGCAGAGACGAGACCTCGAAGAAAAGCGTTTATTTACTCAGGCCTGATTTTTGTAATGTTCAGCAAACTCCCCAGTGAATGAGATTTGCTGTCTGGCGACAGTTCGTTGCATGATTTGATTGTTTCCTGGAGAATCCTAAAGACACTGCAATTTAGCAAATGATGCTTGCAGAAGAGCCAGTCAGCCTGGGTTTTATTCCCTCTGAGCAGTCTTGCCCCTGCCTGGAAAGCTGAGAGCACTTTGAGGTTCAGATTGGTGCTGGGGAGGATGAACCTCAAAACCTGGGCTCAGTTTTGGACCCCTCACTCCCCGCAGGACCTGGAGGGGCTGGAGCGTGGCCAGAGAAGGGCAACAGAGCTGGGCAAGGGGCTAGAGCAGGAGGCTGGGGAGGAGCGGCTGAGGGACCTGGGGGTGTTGAGCCTGGAGCAAAGGAGGCTCAGGGGAGACCTTCTGGCTCTCCACAACTCCTTTCAAGGAGGTTAGAGCCAAGTGAGAGTTGGTTCTGCCCCTGCTCCAGGGTTCTGGCAGTGCTCACTTCGCTGACACTTCCAGAGCGGGCAGCTGTTCTCCTTTTGCTGAAGCAGCCTCCCATTGCTAAGGCAAGATGATTGCATTTCGTACCTTCCCAGCTCTCATTTGCACTTCTTTGGGGAAGATGATAGGACAAGTTACATCAGAGCAGCTGCTGTCTCACTGGGATTTAAAGGAAAATGGAACAACCCCCTCTGTATTTCTCTCAGGTTGTTTTGGGGCTTACAAGGTGTGCCAGGCTGAACCTCTTGGAGGTTGAACATCTGTGCCCACAGAAACGGAGATGTTGTAAACCATCGAGGGGCATGTTTTTTGGGTCCCTCCTTCCTGCTGTTCTGGTATGTGCTCCCAGATGGGGGCTGCAATAACATTGCCTATTCATCTAGTTCCCGCCTGGTACCCCATAAGCATCTGGTGCTGCCTCCAGAAGCAGCAAAGCTCATTCTGGGTAGGAGCCAGTGGATCATAGAATCATGGAATGGTTGGAAGGAAGCTTAAAGATCATCTGGTCCAACCCCTCTGCAGGCAGCAGGGCCATCTGCAGCCAGAGCAGGTTGCTCAGAGCCCCCAACAACCTCCCCTGCAATGGGGACAGGGATGGGGCAGCCACCACCTCTCGGGGCAACCTGGGCCAGGCTCTCACCACCCTCAGCACCAACAATTTCTCCCTTCTCTCCACTCTCGATCTCCCTCTGTCAGTTCCAACCCATCCCCCTTGTCCTGTCCCCACAGGTCCTGCTCCAAAGCCTGTCCCCATCTTTCTGCCAGGCCCCTTGAAGCCCTGCAAGGCCCCCAGAAGGTCTGCGCGGAGCCTTCTCTTCTCCAGGCTGACCCCCCCAGCTCTCCCAGCCTGGCCTCCCAGCAGAGGGGTTCCAGCCCTCCCAGCATTGCTGGGGCCTCCTCTGGCCCCGCTTGAGCAGCTCCATGTCCTTCGTAGCTGGAGGCCCCAGACCTGAACACAGTACAGAGGACTATTTTTTTCTGACCAGCTTTCCTGCAGAGGTGACGGTCCCTCTCTGAGGGGCAACCTGGTCCCCACGATGGGGCCAGGGTTGGCCCATCTGCTCACGTGTCATCAGCTCAGAAGCTGTTTCTATCTTCTCATCCCGCCTGAAGCACAAACACAGACGCCACAGAGGTGGGAGTGGGAGGTGTCTTAGCAGCCTGCTGAGGGTGAGTCCCTCCAGCACTGAAAAAACCCAATCCTGTGGTGACGTTCTATAGAAAAATGTGTACTGACTTCTTAAGAGTATGTACACTCCAGAGCAAGTGAAAGCACAGGCACTGTGTTGAGCGATTTCTGAAGAATTTTTTATTATGATTCTTTGCTATTATTTTTTATGCTTTGCTATTCTTTTTTATTCTTTGCTATTATTCTTTTATTCTTTGCTATTATTTTTTATTTTCCAGCGTGCTGGAGCAGACTGCCAGAGGGAAACCGTGGGGCGCACACGTGCTAAGGATTCCCTCACCGGCGTATTTCCATTGTTGGGTAGTGGGGTTTTTTTTAATAAACACCGACATTAAAACTTGTCCATTTAACGTGTTCAATCCTGCCTCGGTGTTTCTATAGAAACCAGCCGGCTGTTCATTACAGCATGAGGAATCCCAGGCTGACCTCATCAGAGGCTCCCTCGGTGGCGTCCCTCCCACTCTCCGGTCCCGCTGTTATCTCTGTCACTCTTCTCTGGGTCCAACCTCCCCTTGTGCCACCACTCACCTGTCATCCCCTCTTGTATCCCCCACTGCCCAGTTCCCCCCCATCACCCCAAGAATCTGAGGATGCAGAAGGATTCCCGAGACAAAGGGGCTGTGTAAGACCATCCAATGCTGGTGTTTGCAGCAAAGCACCCTCACCGTGGCAGGAATGATTTACATCGCCTTTCTTCCTCTGACAATTCTTTGCCATTTAGTCGATGCTGAAGGAAGCCGCTTAAAATACCATTTCAATATTGCTCCACTGGAGGATTCACGCACTTGCCGTATACACCCAATGAAAAGAGAATCCCCCATGACTACATTTGACTTGCAAGTGTAAAATCTGCCTCTTAATTGACAGGAAGCATCTGCATAAATCACAAAACGCCCATTCCTGCCACGGCTGCGCATGCGGAATCGCTGCAATCCCCCCTCCCGAACTTACAGCTGCCATCGCAGCAACCTGCACTTCGTAGAGTCATAGAATCCTTGAGGTTGGAAAAGCCCCTTAGGATCATCGACTCCAACCGTCAACCCTGCTCTGCAAAGTTCACCCCTAAACCATATCCCAAACTTCTCCAGGCACTGTTCACGCTTGTCTTTCCCTCCTGTTGCTTTGGACAACACTTTGCTTCCCTGCTTTGGGGAAATTGGAAGCAAAAGCCCCACTCCTATCAGCCTTAGAGTGCAGCAAACTGCTCCCTTCTTCCCATCTCCTGCTATAAAAGAGGCCAGACCCAAAGATGAAGCAGGACATGGAGCAGCATCCCCCTTTACAACTGAATAATAGCGTTATTGTCACTTTGGCCCAAGCACTTGGCAAGTTCTTCAGCCTGGCTGGGTTTTTCCCCCACTCAGGAGAAGCAGATGAAACAAATCAGGTAGATTTTTGCCCCACTCCTGGAAGTGTCCAAGGCCAGGCTGGATGGGGCTTTGAGCAACCTGCTCTAGTGGGAACGAGATGGTCTTTAAGGTCCCTTCCAACTCAAACCAGTCTATGATTCTATACTTTGAGATGCAATGTGGGATATTTCTCCAGAACGCTCATACGTCCCTGTTTCCTCCAAAAGCAAGTGCAAACTCTCTCAGTCCCCTTTCCAGTGTCATCTTGAAGCACCTGCTGAGCTGTTGAGTCACATTCTTGAACTGATTCTCTCAATTAGCCAATCTCTTACTCTCCCATGTTTCCTGAACCATGTGTAAGTGGAGCCAGGAGACTCCTGCCTGCCTCTACCTTCACCAGGTGCCCATGGTTAGTAGTTTTGGGTGTCTCCAGGCCCTCTCACCTATAAAAGTAGAGGCTTAAGAGCTGTTTCTCTTGCCTGAAAGAAGGGTGATTAGTGCCTTCTTTGTTTCTAGTCTGGTTTGCAGGAGCTGTTAACACCCCAGCTTGCCGGAGCAGGAAGCACATCGCAAACCTCCCTGATTCAGGCATGCTGGGAAGGAGAAGACTGGCAGCAAGGAGGCAATGTCCAAGGAGAAAGGTAAAAGGGGATCCTGGTGGGTTGCTAAAAAGCTTGGGTTGACTTGGTTTTCTCCTCTTGAGGTGCCCAGATGTAGGTTAATATTTGGCAGTTGAGCTCTTGAGCTCTCATCTCTGGTAATTATTCGGTTTGAGGGGGTTTATTTCATCTCGAAAGCCACTGCAAGGGGGAAATAAAGCTCTTGGGTGTGTCTGGAGCCACCTAATCCAGGCAGTGTTATCCTCAGCTGTTAGTCCGGTACAGATCTGCTAGATTCTTACTGTAGGCAGGTTATTAAACAGTGAGAGGCTGGAGACACTTAAGGAGACCTCATGAAGGTAGAGCTACTGCTTGGTGTAGGTGGCCAGGGTGTTCTTCTGCCTGTGTCTGTTCACCAGCCTTCCTTAAGGTTATTCCTGGTAATGGAAGCATGAGAATTCCCTTTAGCTATTGAGCAACCACCTGTGGGTGTGTCCATCTACTCCTAGAATTTGGGAGAATGGATGGAAAGGGATTTAACGGTAAAACGAGAGAGAGTGTAAATACCTGAAGAAGAGAATTGTACTTTGGAAACCTTTGGAGAATTAGTACCTTTTTAAGTTTTTCTAGTCTATTGAAAGACACAAACCTGAAAGCTGGTTGTTGCTTTTTCAATGCTAACACAAAGCTAGCAGAAAGCATCGGACAAGTGCGGAACGGTGCTGGGATCGATATTCAGCTGAGTAATTGCCAGGAGAGATTCAGATGAACTTCCAAAATAAGGAGCACTTCGTATGATGAAGCCAATCAGAAAGGACAGTTATATGGATTGCTTGGTACGCTCAACTTCGTTGTCTTAATTGTGGTGAGAGTTATTGCTGCTGTGAGGGAACAGAATAGTGAAAATGGAAGAAAAATAGCATCTGGGTAGCCCAGGTATATGGACGGGGAGAAAAATGAAATGCAAGAGTTGAAGGGAACCTCTGCAGGGAGATGACTCACCCTGTGGTGTAGATATATAACTAGGCAATATAGTGGTGATACATATTTAGGGGAATCATCTTGACTGTGAATATATTGGTGATGCAGAGATTTAGGGGAATCATCTTGACTACGAACAGCAATGGTGTTTTGAACAACCTGAAAGGAGATTTAAGAGGCTATAAAAAGAGTTGGCCTCACACGAAAGGACAGAAACAGGCTTTGAAACTATGGACTTTAAATACCTCAGCCGGGAGATGAAAAGTAAACAAATTGGTAGAGCGGCTCTTAATAATGGACTGGTGAATTGGAAATAAAGCTGCTTCCTTTGCTGTGATTTAAAGCTGCCTTATCGTCCCCTGCTGTCGGAGGAGTTTGCACATGCCTGGTGTAATAGAGCCAAGCTCCCTCCCAGGTTGCTCAGGCAGGGACTCCTGCTGGGCAGCTCTGTGGAATATAAATGGAGAAAAGCCAAGTTCGTAATAACGAAGCCATAGATAAAAGGGTTTCTACACAGGGGTCCTTCTCTCAAGGAAGAGAAACGCAGAGCACCTCCTTTATCTTGGCTTCTGGCTGCCCTGCAACTTCTGAGACTGGCCTCAGAGCTGAGAGCCACTGTGACCCACAGAGGAGCAAAGGTGGGCTCCCCTCAGCTGCCTTTCAGAGGGGTTTTGTTGGGATCACCTCACTGAGCATCTCCGAGCCTGACCTGGTGCTTTCCCGCTCAGCTACTACAGAGCTCAAGCTGACCTCTGGCGCTTGCAAGTCCCTCAACTCTTCAAAGAGAGACTTGGGTTCTTTTTCGCTCCTCTGTGTAGCAAACCCAGCTGTGGAAACTCTGCAGAATTAGCATCTTATTGCATCTGTGCACGTGTAAGCTCTTGGAAACGCTCTCATCAGTATGCCACGAGCCAGCCGCGAGCGCTCCTCGGTAGAAACAGCCAAATGCATTTTTGCCTGAGTTCCGCCAACTGTGCCGTAGCAAAATATGCCATCCTAGTGCCAGTGTTCTCTTGCATTCCAGACCTGCTGGAATGCTGTGTAGAACACCCACAAGCAGAATATGGTAGATAGCAAAACCCAAGCCCTTTGTGTATATAGTCCATTAAGTTGCACCATGTAAGGCAATGGCTGTGCCTTTGCAAAAACCCCTGGGTACTTGGCAGCTGCTCGCTGGCTGTTTCTGTGACTGTGGCCACAGTTCTGCAGGCTCTTAACAGCCGTCTCGATGCTCCTGTACCTTACGTGGTCTCTGACAAAGCTATTACCATCATGAGCTGAGTCCTGACAGATGGATTGCGTGCCTGAGAGCTGGGGGAGCTGCTACCTCTAGCCCAAAGCTGTGGCTTGTAAGGTAATGGCTTCATGAGACACACAACTTCAATTCCTATCTGAGTTTTAACCTGGATCTACTCCTATCCTTACAACAGAGTATCCCGAGCTAAATCTGGGTGTAAATTAAGTCTGCTTTCAGCTAGAGACATGAGTTGGAGCCTGGCTCCAGCTACCTGCTTGCTGACAGCTTTGTGAGCCAAGTGATTCATGGGTTAGTTGTCCTTCTGCAGCTTCCTGCAGCTTTTTCTTCTTTCATGAAGGACAGGCAGGTTGTAACATCCTCCTATTCCTCTCTGCCGAGGCTGGTGTGCATTTTATCACCTTTTTAATGTATCGGTCCCTGAGCTCTGTCTGAGTCTCACAGGTTATTTAAACACAGTATATTTCCTTCCTCCTCCAACTGCCGTCTACTTTATGAAACCAAAAGGATCTTCTACCAAATCGCTTTTGATTCAGAAGGAAGGATGCACAAGAGACATTCTTGGATTAGGAACCTGAGAGCCCCAGAGTTCCCAGTGCTGGAGGCTCCCAGACTGGGACCGAAACACAGCCCCAGGCTGGCAAGGGGAGAGGATCTAGCACAAGCCGAATGAGAGAAGAAACCAGGACTTGCCAGGCACAAGTTGCTCAACATCATCATATTTCAATATTTATAGAATGCTGTTGCCTCTCAAATGTAAAATTGTGCTGTTATCTCCGTATGTGCAGATTTTCTACAAATGCAGATACACTCGCTCCGTAGGAGAATTCTTGCAATCCCTTCCATTATTTCCTTCATAATCAAAGCAAAGACTTTAAGAGCTTGTCTTCGTTCTCCTTCTTGCATAATAAGGATGGAATTTTTTTTCCACCCAGTGCACACAATTCCAGGCAATGCACCCCAAAAGCACTGCATTTGGGGGGGACCGTTTAGGAGGACTCAACCTCCCCAGAGCCATCTCTCTCTCTTATAACCTGGAAGGTTCACATCTTTAATTTGCAGAGTGCAATGATGCCTCTGTCTTGACAGACTTACCACAGATTAATGAGAACTTCCACCTGAAAAGCTGAGGTTTTGAAAATCCCAGTTTCCAAAACTGGGACTACAAAGGAAAATAAATTTGGCAGCAAAACCCGTTACCTTTTTGTGCTCTAATCATCATTTCTGCCACTGCTGTCTCCAGGGATGCCTTTAAAAGATGAAAAGGGCCCGATTTCTCCTCCCAGGTAACCTCACTAAACCCAGAAAAGCTTCACTGCTGGAAAAGCATTACAAGATTGAGGCAAAGCAAGCACCACGTACCCCACATCCACTTACCTGCCTGCTGATCAGGAACCTGATGTCTTTCCCCCCCCCCACACCCCAGCCAAGGGGTTTAGTCTCTTTTTTAACGCAAAATTATGCAGCTCTGCCCTCTACATCTTGGGATGTGAAAGATGCATCTCAACTTAATTATTTACCCTGTGAAAACACATTTCACTCCAGGCAGATGGCTGCTGGCCGGAACCATTTCTCATTTTTCTGGCAACTTCAAGACCTATAGGGAGGGTGAGCTGTGCCATATAGCTTATGCTATGCCTGGGTAGCCCCCATCAATCTTCCCTTGCAGGAACGGATCTGACTTTTAATAGCATCCCTGTCCTTGTTTTATCAAGGACTGTCAACAGCATAAAGAAATGCCTTAATAAATAGCGCTACATAAACACTGAAACCCTGTATTTACCACATTCTGTGCGCTTGCTGAGCTGTTCATCACTGAATGTTACGGCTGTTGCGTGGCAACCAGTGTTTAAAAGTTTGCTGACTCAAAGAGCCTCTGTACTTCAGAAGGTTTGCCGTATTTATTTGACAACCTCTAGCTTCAATGGGTCCTTTTTCATCTTTATGTGTAGCTGACGTTGATAAGGATTATGAAAACAATTTAATTCTGGTTTCCACAAAGCTGAGCATTTAGGATTTTTCTATTATTATTATTATTATTACTACTACTACTGCAGAAAAACAACAAAGAAGCCTCAGCCTCTCAACAAAAGACCCAGAATGTTTGTTGTTTTCCAGGTGTATTTTACATCACCCACCACTACGTGATGTTGGTCCATGGGAGCCTTAACAAGGGCATGAGCTCATCCAGGTGGCAGCCAGACTTCTTCCTCTTGAGCTTTTTGCCCCAAGTGGAAAAAGTTCTCTGTTTTATTCAGAGCAGAGCAAAACCTCACTCCAGAGGCTGTCAGCATAAAACCAGAATTAGTCATTAAATGCAAACTCAGGCAATTTTTGGAAGGGTTGAGGTTTCATAGCACAGATTTTTGTTATAGTGAAACTACCACTGCATGGCCTATGGAGTGACAAATTCCCAACCAAAAGGTACCAAAATTCTGTGTCAAAACAAGAAGTTTTCAAAAAAAAATAGTTGTCCAAAGGCATCTGCTGTTCCTGGTGTGTGCGGTGCTGTGGGTGTGATGCTCAGACGCGTTACGGGGCTTGGCAGCCGTTCGGTGCCAGTGTGTTATGTTATTAAATCCTGATGCTGTGGCTCGTAGCATATTTATATCTATTAAAGGAACGAATATTTGATTTGATACTAATTTCTGAAGTTCATCCGTTGCTTCTACACGTGTTTGTGAAGGGGTTTATCAGGTTCCCATCTGTATATTAAGATTTTACAAGAGGGATAGAACTTTGTTTATTATTTTGAGTGCCAGTTCTCACCATCGAGGGAGTTTTCTGTTGCTTTCAGCCAGTTTTTAACTGAAGGTTTGGGGAGATGATAAAAGCTACTATTTTTACACAAGTGAGGTTTTGGGGTAGATCCTCTCTGAGATGGAAGAGGAGTGACCTGCTCAGGGGAGGTGGAGAGAAGGAATAATTTCTTGTTCCCACCACTAGTAAATTCACAGGTTGTTTTAGGGGAATCATTTTTTCTTTGCATGTTTGCTTCTTAAGTGACATTGCAGCAGAACTTCATAAAGGAAAGAAAAAAAAAAAGAGAGAGAAGATACTGGAAGTTGTGGCAACTGGGGACGTGGGTTTGCGGTTGGCTTTTCATGGTGTTGTCAAGGCAGATTTTGCCTCCTGCTGCCAGCTTGATGCATTGTCAAAGGATGCCACATTTAATTAAACCCGTGTGCAAAGGTTGCTGGAGAGGATGCTGAGTTTTGCATATTAAAAGATGAGGTTTTCAGAACAGGTATATTTTAAGGAAAGAAAAAGTTACCCTTCTGTTCTTCCCCAGGGAGGAACACATGGACTTCTTCCACAGATGCTTCATTTCGGTGGGTTTCACCACATTTGAGGTGCTGTGGAGTTCTTCTGTCAGTATTTTTTTTATTTCCCAGATTCACCCTTCAGTGCTCTTGTTTCACTTGTGTGCTGAAGGAAGACTCTAAGTACTGGAAATACCTTTTGCTATATGAAGTCTTGACTAGCACCGTGTTCAATGTCACAGTCCCTGCAATGCAGGGCTTTGCCCAAGCCCCTTTCTCTTACCTGGGCACTTCATGCTGGGTTTGGCACCACCACCGGAAGAAAAGACATCAAATATCTCAGACCTTCTCCCACCTGCATCTTGCAAGATGTGAGTTGAGCTAGAAAGGCATCCTCAATATATGCTTCTCTACCATGCAAGCCAAATGCTCTGGCAAGAAGATGTGACTTAGCAAGCCAGATTGTGTCCAGAACACCAGAGAAACCTTTGCTCCCTATCCCATGGCCAGCTACCGCCCAGCCCTTTAGCAGGGAAAGGCACAAGTGCCCCTAAACCCCTGGGCACCTCCTTGGCTCTGTGCAGGATGGAGCTCTTGACCTTTACCTGTTATTCAAGCTCATGGGGTGTGTTGAGCAACTGAAATATTTAGGAGTGGAGCACACTTCCAGGGAGCTGATCGGAGTTATAATACTCTGCAGGTTGTTTTCTAGGGTTTCTGCTTAAGAGGGTTTTGAAATCTCTTCTTCAGGCTGCTCAGTGGTACATTGCCTGATACCGAGGAGCCCTTTGTAAGGCACTGGACTAAAGAAAGAGGAGGAGCCTGGAGGTCAGGAATCTACCAAGTGGCTCCATCACTATTTTCTTCTTCATGTGCAATATTAGTAGCCATTTTTGAAAGAAGGAAGGACTTTTAATTCAGCTGCATTGTAACACACTGCATTTTTGCATCCTACATACACCTTGACAATACTTCATCGTTAACCTGCATGAAAGCACTCAAGCAAATGAAAAGGTTGCTATAGGCAACCTCCTTTCGACATTGCAACATTAATTGCAGGACTCCCTGAGAGGATCAGGGATTCCCTACCCATTAACTAACTCCTTTGACAAGGTAATAGCAGTTAAAATTAAGGAACCAACTTGAACTTTGCCTTAAAATGGCAGTCAAAAAACCACCACAACCACCAAACACAAGCTGTAGCTATGACAAATTATAAGGGGCTTAAATTGTGTGAAAAGAACAAGAATTGTTTTATAGAATGCAATGGAATGAGTCGAAACAGTAATTGAACAATGTTTTCCAATAGAGGCATAATTGATTCTTGAATACTGAAATAACCTTCTCCTCGATATTACTTGCAACAGCTTTCACGAAGGAATTTCATGGGGCAGAAACCACCTGGTGCTTGGACAACTGTTTCCATGGCTGGGCAGTGAGATGTTTCCCTTGCCATTGGAGGTCCTGTCTTGGAGCAATTTCAGCAGCCAACTTCTGGCCCTGGTCCTCCAGTCCAAGGCTTAAATCCTCACCAGGAGGAAGAGCTGATCCCCAGTGCAACTCCTGTCAGCTGCACAGCATGCTTCATGCCCAGCATCATAGATGTGGCTTAAATGAAGTTTCATTTTGCTGAAATCAGAAACCTTGAATAAGGATGAAAATTGATTTTTTTCAAAAGCTTTTTAAGAATCTTGTCTTTATTCAAAGCTTCTTGGGCTTTCTGCCAGGAAAATCCCGCTGATGATTGTTTATGCCCTTGCCCGTACTGAGGGTTTCAGCATCGATAGCCTTTGAGAGCTACTGAACTTGCCCAGCAATCATCCTAATGGACTGGAGCTTTCATTCCTAGTTAAGAATAACTATATATTATAAAAAATCAGCCCAAAGTGACAGCGAAGTACATTTGGGTGCAGAGTTTTACTGGAATGAGTGGGGGAAAAAAAATTAGGCTCATACACAGATCTCTTTCTAATGCAGTTATTTGCATCAGGTCAGATCATGAGAGCCTTTTCTTGGTGATTAGCAAAGCTCAGCTGATATAATCTTGCCTGGAGAGTGGAATAAGGCTTGTTTCAGAATAATATGGGCATGAACTAGGGTGCAGGTCTGTCTCTTATGGGTTCAACTTGGCCACTTTGTCAGCCACAATAATAATCCCACATGGTTTCATGAGGATATTTGCAAACTGAGGTATGGTGAAGGGAATAGCAGGCAGGGTGGAAGAATCTGGCTCTTTTATTTTCCCCCATTTTTTTCTCAACTCCGAATCATGAAAAACCTCGGAAGAATGAGGAAATTATTATTACCAGCTGATTTTTTGGCAAGGCTGAGAAGAGGGAGAGGATTGGGTGACTAGCCAAAGCAAATTGGTTTGAGAATGGGAAATGGTTTCAGAATGGGGAACATTCTCAAAATGTCGTCAGCAAAAAAGAGGAAACAAGCAAAAAGCCCCAAAGCAATGCTGTCCACAGGAGAAAAATAAAGGCCTTTGGTCAAAAAATCTCAGCATGAATAAGGTATAAGTGGATAAGGAACAACTTCCCAGTTTTCACTGTTCCGGGGGAAAAAATGTTGCTAGAAAAAACCTAGAAGGGCAGCAAGTTCACGTGTGCTTTGCTTCACAGACATTGCCCAGACATGACCAATTTTTGCCTTCTCTTTGCCTGCTTTTGGAGAGCATCCCTGGGCACGTGCTTGCGGGGTGGATCCGTCCTGCTCGGCTGCACAGAGCTCATCTTAATCATCTGCCGCCACATTTCACAGGGACCTGCTAATGAAAGACAGAGAGAAAAGAACCCCATCCTGATAAAAATCCCCGTAATGAAATATGACTGAGCTAATGTGCACTGCCACCAATTTCCCAGCGTAACGCCTGCGAGCAGCCTCGCACAACACATCAGTTGGCAGCGCCAGATGAAGTGTTACCTCTTCAAATCGTGCAGCAAAGGGACTTGTCACTTCCATTTCCTTCACGGGCGCAGTATTTGCTTTATAATCACATCAAATAAGGGAGGCAATTTTTACTTCATTCTCCCTGACTCTTGGGCTGGTTACCCAGGGTTTCCACCAGCTTTAGGACGTGATGGAAGCGTGAGGGCTGAGGATGGTGCAGCAATTCTGCCGCTTGCAGATCCGGCACCGACACCATCGGCGCTTTAGCTGCTGCTGCAAACATGACATACACATTCTTTTTTTTTTCCTTCTATAAGGCTCCTTGCCCAGCTGATCGCAGGAGGTAAAACCAGCTCAGATAGGCCAGGGACATATGTGATCAGCCCAGCTTTGAAAGAAGGTTGCCTTAATGAAAGCCTGGGGAATAGTTTCTCCTCTGTGATTGCTGGCAAAGAACCTGGGCACAGGCTGCTCCTCAATGTGTGGCTCTGAAGCCAGATTCCCTCTCTACAATAGTAGTGTTTGATAACAGTTGGGCTTGATGATGTTAAAGGTCTTTTCCAACCATAATGATTCTGGGAATGGCTGGAAGCTTCCAGATGGAGTTGGCTTGGCCTTGCTTGGTGGTTTCTTGATCTTCTGCTTACTTTACAACTTGCTATTGATAATGAAACCTGTTGCATTGCTGGAAGAAACCTCATAACTTCATTTCAAGGGACCCAGCATCATCCTGGTGCTTCTCCAGAGGCAGTGGTCTGTTAGGAGGCAGAGCAACTCATGAGCACTTGGCGCTCACCAGCGGAGACCCAACAGGGGCTCCGGGGTGTAGGCTCAGTGCAGGCGCAGATGGCATCACAAGCCAGAGTCCCTCCTGCCGTAACTCATCTCAGCTCAGGGCACCGAAAACCCTTCCTGGTACGTGGGCGGACGTGTTTCCCTGTGCTGAGCTGTGTGCATTGGGTACTACGGACAGGTTCTGCTATCTACACATTTCTCTGTCAAAGAAAAAAATGGAAGTGCTTTTGTTTCTTCTGCTTGATGCACGATTGCGTGAAACAGCAATGACAGAAGAACTCAGCTCCAGTGACTGAATGCATAAACAAATCTGTGTCCAGGATGTGTTGTCCATCAAAGCCAGCTTCTAGCACCAATTTCCTGGCTTTGCCTCGTGCCAAGGCTCTTGCTGTAAGAAAGCTGTTGTAACAAGCCTTTCTTGACCTGCCAAGCTGGGCAGATATTGCAAAGGTTCTTATTGAGAAGGAAAAGTAAAAGGAATCCTGCTGGGCCAAAAACGGGATTATGGGTTGAGCAGAAAGGACTTCATGGGCTTGAGAAGGGCTGAAGCTGTAATCCCTGCAGCAGGGCTAAATTATAATGTCTGTTGTTTTCTGTTTCGGTTGCTGTTCAGTACAGAAAACAATACTCCCCCAGTTGTTAACATTTCCTGCTAATGAACTCTTGTTTCTCCTGTGGAAGGTGGTAGGTGTTCTGTGTGCGAGTAGCGTTTGATTAATAGGAATGTTCAGACAAGACTTGAACCTAGCACTTGGAGGGAGGGAGTTTGGAAATCTGGAGCTTAATATGAGCTCTCACAAGCTCTATTTATAAATGTCTTCTGCTTTCATTCTGTTCACTGGTGGGGGCTGGTAATACTAAAATATCCAAGGAAAAGTTGTTTTTACGACCTATCCAACCTGGCCAGACAGGCCAAGCAGGAAAAGCTCATCAGGAAAGCTGTTTGCATTCAATCTCCAGCTTGTTTTTGTGAATTCAAATGGCAGAACCATCACTCGAGAGCAGCCTGATGACACCAAGAGAGAGAGAGGACAGCCTGACATGTCTGATGGGTTGTAAGAACTTTCAGGGACCAAAACACGCAGCAGGTGCCTGTGCCGGTAGCAGAACAGACAGGGAGGTCCCAGTTCAGTCCTGGATGGAGGACAAGGGTAGACATACAACAGAGAGGAGCTGATTTGCACCCACTTTTGCAGATACGATGGGACAGCAGCAGAATTTAGGGCTAATCCAACCCGTCCCTGTCACAGGGACACCAAGGGACCCCTTGTGCAACACTCCTCGCACCTCCCTTTCATGGTTCACAGTGCCAATGCTTTCATCTGCACGAGTCATCCCAACTCCCCATGAATGGAGATAAGTAGACACCCAAGAGGCTGATTCATCTTGTCCTTGTGGAGCTGTCTAAAATAGGTCAATGAATCATGCTCTAAAAATGCCTTTTTCTGCTATGGACTAGCAAGGGAGTTTCATGGATGAGCTCAGAGGTAGATGCAGTGGACATCTAAGGATGCATTTGCCATCCTGCTTCTCTTTCTTTTTTTTTT
>WEIS01083497.1:26665-63462 GCA_013389965.1 Todus mexicanus
TTTTTTTTTGTGGGAGCTTGCCTAGGGAAGGCTTTTCAGAAGCTTGCTACAGAGAAAGCTTGCAGGTTTGGTGAAGGACCTATCTGCTGAGTATGTTCATCCAGCCTCACGGACGGTGACATCCTCCTACAAGAACACCATGTCTTGGCGGTGATTTTCAGACTTTCTTCCAGTTACTGATAGTGCCTTGGACTTGTGGACAGTGGGTAGTAGCACCCAGAGGACTCACAGCCTGTATCACTCTGTTGGCTGGAGTATCATGGCTTCAGAGATGTGGGTGGACCGTTGAATAACCTTCTGCACCCACATGAATGTGCAGATGGAGTGACACCTTCTATCCTGATTAAGTTTGGCCTCTACCAAGCTGATGAAAGGCTCCTTCCTTGGTCAGCAGTTCTCTTTCCCTTGCCAACAGGGCTCAGGATCCAGACAGCTGCTCCTCAGCTCCCTTGCAGACTCTGTTTGTTTCCTGACACCAATCCTGGCCACACTTCTGGCGCCGTTCCTGATTGATCAAGCCAGGCTCATCTGTACCACTCCAAATCGCTCTCATTGCTCTGTCGCAATCACCATTTATCTCAGCATGCAGATCAGATCGCTCGGAGCTTGATGAGCTCCTGCTAATGAATTGCTCAGGAAGGGTGGAGAAGGGTCAGCCCTTTCCCCAAACAAGAACAGCCAAGGACATTGTAAACAAACAAGAATCTGTTTACAGCTCGATGCTCCAACCATTCTGAAAAGCCCTTGCTCTGGCTCTTCTGCTTCTGCCACCTCGCTGCTCAGACTCTGCAGCCTCAGCCTTGTGAGTCAGGTCTTGAGCTGGGAGGCATCAGCTGAAGGCAGGTATCTACCCAGCTCTGAATTTGATTGTAACTGCCTTTCCAAAACCAAACAGGGAACACTGGACATGTTTGGGTCCAGATGTCATCCGTACCTAGGCAATCCCAACATGACCAGACCCCGTTAACAACTAGTAATGAGGAGAAGGTCATTTTGGAAGGGGGGGGGATGTCTCTTAGGTGAACTGGCAAGTGAGCAACTGATGCCTGGCAATACAGTCAATGTGCTCCTCAGCTCTTGAGAAAGCTGTAACTGGTGTGAATTATTGTGCCTGCGCTGGCTTCAGCGGAGTGTCAGAGCTGAAACCTCATTACAATGTTTATTCGTTTCTTGTCAGAGTTTATTCACCCCAGACATCTGTCTTTCACCCCGCGTATTAACGCTCCTGCCAATGGGTTCGGGGTTGATTTTATGCGTACGTGAAAAGTGTGACTGCAGTCGTGTCACACGCTCCTGCTTTGCAGGCAAAATGAGCAGCAGCAGCTCTACCAATTGACAAGTGCCTGCTTGATGCCGTGATGGCTGCAACGTAAAATTCAATTGAAGGGCATTACCTGCGGGAGGGTGGCGAGGCTGGCGCAACGTGCCCTCTTCTGCGGTGGGAAACAAGGCGGGCATCCAGTCGTGGTAGCTCTCCTGCCCGAACCATGTGTCCTCTCATGGATGCTTTATCTTTTCCTCTGTACATCTCGGATTGCTCCAGTGCTTGTTTTTAAGCGCTACAGATCATAGTTATGATTAACAGCCCTGTGTGCTTGCTCAGCTGGTGTATCTGCTTATCAGGAGAGTCATCTTCTGCAGATGATGATAGGATTACCTCCTGTCACTGCTCTCTGCACCTTACCCGCTGCACACACCATGGATATTTAGCATCAATCACATTCTGCCAGTCTTCCTGAGCTTCTCCAGGGTCACCTCACAGTGAGGGACACCAACGTGGCCCCTCCAACCACCCAAGGCTGGGCCTTTTCCACCTCAATGCATTGAATAACACAATGAGAGGATCCCCAGGGAAGCCAGCCAGGGTTCAACCATAGGAACGCAAAAATGTTGCTACCTTTAATTTTTTATTGAGCCTTATCAGCTGGCATTGAGGAGAATGAAGTTTCCTGAAATTTTAATTGGCAAACCCACTGACCCATTTCCTTCCGCATCCCTGGGTAACAGCACAGAAAACACGCTGGCTTGGCAGGAGGAGGTGCTTCATATCAGGCCTGAGGGTCTGGAGCTGAAAACACCCAGCTCCTTTTCCAGGAGGATGTATTCTAAATAGGAAATGTGGATGTTGCAAGGGCAAATTGCACTTGGTGGGTATCTTTGGTCACAGAGACACTGCCACAGAGATGGAGACCTTGTGCTGACAGTGAAAAACCTTCTCTTGTTCTTGCAGAAATCTCCCAAGAACAGTTTTCTGTGGTGGGTCTGGTCCTCCCAGTCAGCTGGAGATCTCTCACAAAGCAATGACACCTGTGTTCCACCCAGCAACTGGAGAAGAAATGAAAAATGAGGGCAATCACAGCGAAAAGTGTTTCCCTGAAATCAAAACCAAGCAACCAAAACTTTCCAGAAAGGGTCGCTTTGGGTGAAATTGTTGGGCGAGAAGTCACAAAGTTCATCTAAGGCACCTTTATTCCACCCAAAGCACATCGTGGCAGCCAAAGATCTGCCCTGGACCACTGAATATTTTATTGAAAGCTCCAAGCAGCATGGCTCAGCTCTCCAGGAAGATTGGAGAACCAGAAATCCTTTTTAGAGGGGAGGAAGCCAGGAGGAAATCCTGCCAGATGAGATTCCTGACATGACTGTGCAGGCTCAGGATGCTCCAATGTTTTGGATAATCACAGGAATTTGAAACTGGGCATGGAAGTGATGCCAAATGAGCTGAGCAGGACTGGGGAATGGAGTCCAGGGCTTTCCCTGGGGTTCATTTCTCCTGGAGCTGAGAGTCCTGCTAAATACCTCATCGACGCACGTTTTCAACAAGACTCGGAAAACTGTGTCAACTTGACATCATTTCAATGCCTCGTTTTCATAGCATGTACAGGATTGTTTAACAGTGAGGCCAATTCTGCAAGAAAGAGAAAAGGGCTTGAAACACTCTTATACATGAATGTGAATTTGGAGATATCGAGATATAAAATAACATCTTTGTCACTCAGGAGCAGTGTTATAGACACAAACCTGATGTCAAATCCAAGCAAAACAAGGAAGCCGGCTGAATGACAGATTGTGTGGAAGACTTCCAGAAATGGGCTTTCAAATGCAGTTGGCCAGACAGTGGCTTCAGCAGCCTTTCGACATGAACTCACCATTTAAAGTCTCGAGTTTCATTTTGAAGGAAAACAATGTGCTCTGCTGCCCAGATGGAGGTTCTCTTTGAAAAGATGTCATTAACTTTTAAATCGCCTGATGCCATCCGCCGTTGATACACACCCACCTACGAGGAGAAGCAGACAAAGGAGCTTGCAAAAACCCACATCAAGGTGACAAGTAATGCTTTCAGAAAAAAAAAAATAATAATCCAGAGAACCCCAAAAAGCTGACTGGGTAGATAAATATGGGGTTTAACGTGCACACAAAATTGGGTGAGAACGTGGTGTTTTCTAGGGGAGAGCGATCACAGGCAATGGGAGAAATCTATCCAGCGCCATCCTCAAATGAGCACTTCCTACCAAAAACTCCAGATCAAATCCTCCCTGTGGGGGGCAGCTGGGAAAACATTCATAATTCAAAACGGCAGATGCTGCCTTGAGCTGCACAGAGGTACGACCAGGGGAGAGGAGAGCAAAGCCTTGCACACGATCGATGGAGTCTCCTTCCACTGTTTCAGCTTGGCCACCTCCCCACCAGCCAGCAAAAGCGGAGTGCGCTTGGCCAAGCGGCAGCGCCACAATTAATAAGGGCTGTGTTAAGTGCCTCTTCTGGGAAGCACCGATGTGTGTTGCCCTCTAGATGACAGCAACACCACCTAAGAGTATATCATCTGTAGGGATGCTCCCTTTTTTCATCCCACCTCCGGCGCTGAGGCTTTGCACGCTCTGCCCTCGCCGCTTTGGAAATGAAGATTTAATAGGGACACAGAAGGTGGGTTCTTCAGGCTGGTTTAATGCTGATTAATTATTCAGGGTATAGCTGAGAGCAAACCTGGAAAAAAATCAGCTGGCATTTCAGTAGGATACAATATGCAGGGCTATTATTTGCAAATAGAGATGTCTCCTCAGATTTAAAATGACAGCTGATTCCTTGATCTTAAACACCAATTGAGGTTATTAAAAACATCTATTGAGGCTTTAGCATCTCTGCAGTAAAATATTCATCAGCTCCAGCTTGTTAGGGCTCGAAAGAACAGATATATTTTTAATAATCGATTGCCATTTAAAACACCCTAACATTCCAATTAGACAGACATGAAACTTAAATGTCCCAGAGAAATTAACTTTCATTTAAAGTGTTAATTGAATACAAATATTTATGGCTTTGAAATATCGTTCTTCCAGTTCTGGCTTGAATAAAGGTGCATCACACTACAAGAAATATGAGTTTAAATGCTCGTTCTTTCCGCTCAGGCTGTGCCTGTGTTCCTCCACGCATTGTTTCCACAGCAAGTGAAATGGTCATGCGGCAAAAAAATCAGGCCTATTAACTAATAACTTAATCAAAATCTTGAAACCATCGTTTGCTGGTTGGTCTTTGTTGGTGGCTTCAAATCCTCAGCACCTTGTGAAGGTATCGCAGAGCTTCAGATGGGATGGGAGTGGCTGTGTCCATCGCTCCAGCCCAAGACCTGGGAAATTGGTACGGAAATCTTTCCCATCTCACAATTATTTATTTTTCAGAGTGTTTAGGTCATGGCTGATCTATTGCTGATAGGATGTGATAGTTGATCCAGGGGTATATGTGGCACTTCAGGGCATGGTTTAGCGGTTATGATACAATGTTTAGTAGGTTGGAGTTACTGATCATTAAGGTTGTTTCCAACCTTGGTGATTCTACGATTCTACAATGGGAAAAGAGGGTGCTGGATCTCCAGGCATTCCCAAGGGATCCGCACGTATCCATCAGGGAATCCTTTCCACCCACGGCATTAATTCATACCCGTGTTAGCAGGGGGATAGAAAATGGGCTCTGGAATGGCAGTAGCCCACTTAGAGCCAGAACCAGCCTCCTCAAGGTAGTTTTCATCCCCGTTACTGGAAAGGGACCTCAGTGTTCCTCTGCCAGGAGGTTTGCAAGCTTGTGGTGGTGAAAGAGAAAGCTTTCAAGTCTCAGAGTTTTCTTCAATACTGGATTTTAACCTAAGAAGCCCTTGAAGTACGGACGCTCACTCTGAGCATAGCTACTCTTCAGTAGCACGTGTAGAAAGGAGCCTCCTCTGTTGCTGAATTCTCAACACCTTGTCATTGTGCAACTCATCTCCAGACAGTTTTTACCTCGTTCCCTTGTAAATGTGGATTAACATCTCTCACGGGGTCTTCTCATCAGGAAAATAACCTGTCCTATGCCTCGTTAAAAGGCAGGCAGACAGCAGCAAACTCTTTTTGTACAGCAGACATGCTCCGCTTCGTGTTCGAGGCTGCTTAACTCAAGTGGGCTTAACACTTAGAAGATTAGCAAAACCTGACATGTGCAGGGTGGCTTCGTGTTGCTTGTAGGAGGCAAGTCAGAGGCCAAGCTTCAAATAAGGTCTTGGGGCTAATCTATGAACAGATAACGGTTGAAGAACCTCTATTATTCCTCATCAGTCCTGGGTCTGAAGGAGCCAGCGATACAAACTGCATCCTCTGAAATCTGCTGCCAAAAATGTCACTGTTTCCCTGCCCAGGATTATTTATTCACCATCACAATTAGCAGAAAAAGAGCAGAAAACACGACAGCCCACTAGAAGCAAGACACCGAAAGCCCGAGGCTTGACTGCCTCTTTTGTTTGTCTGCGATTATATTTATCATTATTTTATAATCCTCTGAGTGCATCTCCTTGCAGAGAAAGACGCTTTCAAAATGCCATCAGCAATGATCTATCTGGAGAGCGGGATTAGAGGTCGCATCAATGAAACTAAAGAAATCAATTGCTATTCCTTGGATGCCTTGCTGCTCCCCAGTCTTTTTTTTATTGTTGTTTTTATCGTTGTCACACTTTCTTTAAAGTTTCTTGGAAATCAGAGATAGAAAAGGCTTATTAAGGCATCCAGCCTCGCTCATCGGAGGCAGATTGGGAATGAGCATAGTTGGTCTGGTTGGAGATGTGCCAACCAGCGAAGCTCCCACCGCTTCTTCAGTGACGTCCTGAGTGTGGGGACCTTAATTGCAGCATCTCCCTTATTCCACCTGCTCCTGGAAGGTTTGGGAAGCGAGTAACCTCAATATGGGATTAACTCCTCAAACCCCTTGAGTAAGCAGATGTTGTGCTGGAGAACAACACCAGGACATAGGACTTTGCAGGGGGAGAAGGAATATTTTGGGGATTGTATTTTTAGACGGAGCTGGTTTTCAGTCAAACTCTGTGTCTGGCTGGACATTTCCCATCAGAACTGGCTTGGGGTTACACACACTTTTCTCAACAGAAAAATAATTTGTTGCCAGCTGTGTCGAAAGTTCCCGCTCCCTCCAAAGCCCACAAAGCTCTTATTGCTTTGCTCCTCTTTGCATCTGAGTGAGAAAGAAAGCAGCAAGAAGCACTTATTTTTTTAATACGCTTTATTTAGCAGCCAAGCAGTTAACAAAGCATAAAACGCTGTCAGAGAGAGTAAAGCTCTGCTTGCAAACTGCTGCCAGGGCAGGGCATCCCCTTGCAGATACACCCTGGCAGAGCTGCTCAGTCTGTGCCAGGTGAAGCCCAAAAGGTTGTTTTAAATGAGATTATTTGGTTGTTGGGTTGGGGTTTTTTTGCATTTTATCTTTTTTCATTTAACAGCATGTGAGTCCAGCTCAGTTGCTAAGCAACATTCCCCGTTGTGGCCCTGGGTTTCCTTCCTCCTACGAATGGGAAACAACAACAGAAATCCCTCCGTGTTCACCGAGATGAGGTAAAGTCCTACGATTTTGTAATCTTAATTGCATCCTCCCCTCGAAGGGCTTGGTCCTGCTGGGAAGGGAATAAGAGGCGTAACTCCCACCACCATGAGCAGGGCTTCAAGCAGCGAGGGGAGAATATACCTATGACGGGGAAAGCACCATAAAAAAGTACCTGGAAATAGCACAAACAGCCCTGCCACAAGCAGAAATCAGTGTGAACACCCACGTGCACCTGCCCGATGAGAGCCAGACCGTCACCATCAGCACATCAGAGCTTGGTAGACTTGGCTTGAACAGTTTTATAACCTCTTCCACACTGCAGGGCTTTTTGGGGTGCTCAAAAGCTGCATTTTGGCACCTCGGCATTGAGGGAGGGGTTCTGTGTTGTACTCACTGCTCGGTTTTGGGGAGATGTGTTTGGTTTTGCAAAATCCCTGCACCGCGTTTCAGTCGTTGGTTGTTCATGTGATCTTCAACCCTGTTCTAACAGAGTTTGCTTGCTTAGGATCGAGAGGGCCCGGCCTGAAGCTGCGCCAGGGGAGGGTTAGGTTGGATATTAGGAAGCATTTCCTCACAGAAAGCGTGATTAGACACTAGAATGGACTGCCCAGGGAAGTGGTGGAGTCACCATCCCTTTAGTGACGTGGTCTAGCTGATGCCGTGGTGTGAGGTCATGGGCTGGACTTGATGATCTCAGAGGTCTATTCCAGCCTCTAATTCTGTGATTCTGTGATTATTTTTTTTTTTCTTTTGAAAGTAAAAATGAGAGCTGTGAGCGAAAGACTCCAAGTATTTGTGTTATCATATAACGTTGCTAGTGATAAGGATAACAGAGAGGCAGAAGCTCAGGACGCTCCTTCCCACACCTTTCGCTGTCAGACGCATTTCTAAAGGGGTTCTTGGTTTTGAGGAGCCTCTGTTCCGCTGCAGCCATCTCCAAAGGCTTTTGAAGTGTGGGAGATCTGCAGCTTTCCTTGCCTTCAAGTGAAGGAGGGACTTTTCCCCCCCTCTACAGCTCTAGGTCAGATGTCTCCAGGCAGACAAGCAACCCATGATGTTTCTTCTTCCCCAAAGGGAAATTTGAAGGCACGTGCTGGTGTCCATCCAACTGGAGACAGCACCTGCACCGCGTTCGACGCGCAAGATGAGCTCGAGGAGTTATTAAAATTGATGTTTCCTCAAACTGGGCCATTTAACACCCTAATTAGTTAACACAAGTATTATTGTTATGAAGATAATAATCCTTTACAGCCAGGCAGCCTGTCACACGAGGAGCTGTGCTGAGCCCAAGCAGGTAACACTTTCCCCCCGCCCCTGCAACTTTCCCACACATTAATTATTTCTTTGGGGTTTATAACACGCTTGTAGGGTTAGGCTAATAGATGGAAAACAGCTCCAGCTCCTTGAAAAGTTGCAGATATCATTGGGTAATGAATAGTCATTATTTCTTTTAATGATTTGAATTCATTTTATTTAGTGGTATTTTCAATAACGGGGCCGTGTACTCGCTCACCGCTCCTTCTCGTCGCTTGGGATTTTTGCCAGCGGCTTCATTACTCGCAGGTTCTTCTCAGCCCGTCTGTCTCGGGAGCAACGGCGCGATCGAAATAAGGCCGTGGAGCTGCCATCTGCATGGCAGGAAGCTGTTAGCAGCTCGTCATTTAATAACATACATGGGCTGCAGCCACAGAGCCAAGGTTGGCAGGTTCCCTCACATTCCAGGAATGCAAGCCGGGCAAATTCAGCCACTTCGAGGCTCTTGTAAAACAAGCTTTTACAGAACTTCAGAAAAATAAATGTTTCCATAAAATGCAAGCATAATACAAAAAAAAAAAAAAAAGAAAAAAGAAAAAAAAAATCTTGTTTTTCTTCCTTTTTTTTTTCCCCAAGGGAAAAGTTTCCTGCCTGTCTTGCAGCTGAAATATTGCAATTTTATGCGAGTGCATGTGGCCAGCGAGCGATGCTGAATAGGAACAGATGGGCAATGTATGCAAATCGCTCCAGCGAAATGGAGACTAACGAGTTTGCAGTGACCCAGGAATCCCACCGCGGGAAGGCGCGGGGGTGGCAGGGCACACACTGAAGCTTTCCACACCACCGCTGCTGCCTCGCCCATGGATCGTTGCAGGGAAAAGGGACTCCTCAGGAGGTTTTGCATGCAACTCATTGGCACCCAAACATCCATGTGTTGCTCCAGATGCAGCGAGGACCCTCTTGGATGAAAACCAAAGTGAAATGTTGGTGTTTCTGTGGCTCACAGAGACTCTGTCACCGCTCCCTGCACGGGCCAACCACAGATTTGTAAAGCAGAGCTCCCTTCAAGTGCGCTCAGAGGCATCAGGATTTAACGCTACATGATATTTTTATGACGAAAACTCCCATCTTGACAAGCCAAGGGCCAGCATCACCTTTAGAAGTGCCTGGCGTGTTTCTCCCCATGCCCAGCTGGGACATCTTGCCCTTGTTCTGCATCTCTGTTGGCAGCCAGTTCCCACCCCTCCTTTCCTGGATGTTTACATGGTACAGTGTCTGGCTTTAAGGAAAAGATCCCAGCTCCAAAGCTCGTTCCCAAGTATTTTGTCCCTCACAGCAGTAAGATGACAATGTCACTGCTACCTTCCCCCCGACAGCCTGAGCCAGCTTCTGCTGAAGCCGGCAGCAATTCACCTTCTAATTACAAAGGGAAATCGAGCGAAGAGCTGATAACCTAGAGAAAACCATAAGGCTGTATTATCAGGTTTGAAATCGGCTGGACTGTGCCAATTTGCATCAGCCAAGGATCCGACCTCCATGTTCGTGACACCGGTGTCAGCAAGCAACGGTGCAAAGTGGAGCGCATCTCTACCCAGAGGAAACATCATTTTTCAGCGAGCTGCCCACTGATTTAGGCATAAAACAGAACAAATTTTTAAACAGCCTATGAATTGGGACTTTATTATTCCTTATCTACTTTGCGATAGGGTGGGTAAATTTGTTCGAGCCAAACCGTTATAAAAATGCACTTTAAAGGCCTAATAAAACCGGAGTTAACATTACGCACAGTTTGAAACCTTGGGAATTGACTGTAAAGCAAAGGAAACCTGCTCCAGCTCTCCCTCTGAAAAAGCTGCTAGAATTAAACGTACCCTTCAACTTGTCTGCAAGGCAACCTTGAGTGCACAAAAAGCTCCCCCAGCAATGCTGCTGACAAGAGCAGGTCCTGCCATGCACCCTTGGCACCACGGCTGAGCAAAGAGGAGGGTCTGCATGACCCCTCACCAAAACTGCTGTTCCCAGGAGCATGGAGCTGCCTCCAGCAGAGCTAACTTCTGCTGAAGGAGTGTGGGATGAATGCTGGGCTGAAGCAGGGGGAAGAGAAGGAGATATAAAGGAGGTAAAGGCAAGATTTTCTAAGTGCCCTCATAAGACGGGAATGGGAGCAGAAAGAGCCTCCTGGGCTTTGAAAGGCAGCTCCCTGTTGCTGTGCCCACCAGTTCCCTTCACATCCCATATTAACCTCCATTATCCCTCTGGTTCGTTTGCTTTTCCCTCTCCCCTCTACTGAAGTTCCCTTCTGCAGCGAATGAAAACATCCTTTTAGCCTCTAGACAGTTTATACTTATTTGTTCTCATGCCAGAATTGTCCATTAGCTTAAATAGCACTACTCTCGCGAATGTTTACCTCGCTACTGTATTCTTAGAGAACAATCATCTCCCTGCCTCCGAACATGCCTTTTTTAAAATGTTTGATACCACAGCAAATGCTTAATGTTCCACTGTTTGCTTTATCGCTATAATTGCTCGGCGGGTTTGAAACGCACACACTCATCGCTCAAAGCTCGGGATGAATATCCATCATTGCCGTCTCTTCTGATCTTGTCTCTCGTGACACAGCTTGCTGGAAAATCTGGTGGCCCTTCCATGGTGAACAGCGTGACCTCGCAAGTGCTTGTAGGATGGGGCACCTGATAGCTGGGGCTTCTACTCACAGTTTCACGTGAATCTTGGGTCCACGTTGAGTGCTGAGTCATGAATGTTTGACCTTTCAAGCCGTTTCTGATTCCTCCTAGTGATTCAGCTGCAAGTGTCCTAATACCAGATTATAACATAGAATCATTCAGGTTGGAAAAGACCTTTAAGATCATTGAGATCAACCATTAACCCTACTCTGCTAAGTCCACCACTAAGCCATAGCCCCAAGCACCACATCTATACAGCTTTTAAACCCATACAGGGATGGTGTCTCCACCACATCCATGAGCAGCCTGTTTCAACGCCTGACAACCCTTTTAGTGAAAACAATTTCCTAATGTCCAGTTTAAACCTCTCCTGGTGGCCATTCCCTCACGTTCTACCACAAGTTACTTGTGAGAAGAGACCATTGCTTGCCTTTCTACACCATCCTTACCAGGAGGACATCAACGTCTTATCATGAGAAGGAAAAGGTCCCTAAATCTTCCCCTTTCCTCTTTATGCTCAGAGGACTAGAAACAACACGTTGAGTGACACAGCTGCTAAGATGTTTTTAAATCTCTTCTAGCCCCAAGGAAGCTTTTGGGACCTCCAATATTTCTCAACGAGAGGTTTACGGCCAAAAGGCTACCTGCCAGCTTTTCTCTCCATGCACCCAAGCTTTAGCCAGCTCCTTGTGAAGCTGTGTTACCATCGGAGGAGGAGGCCACCACATGCAAACCCCCAGCCAGCCAGCACCGTGCAAAGGCAGCACGTGGCTCAGATGATTCCCGTCAGCTGAGGACACCCGGCCTAACTTAAGACTCAGGGAAGAAAAGGCTCATTTACAGATATCCTAACTGTCGAAGTGCCAGGCTAAGGAAGCTCGCGACTCCCATGAAAGAGTTGGCACCGTTGGCAAGATGAAGCACCTTTCATTCACCCCCAGTTCTGTAGCAGAGAAGATGTTTTCCCCTGAAAGCTGCTACGGCCAGGAATTCCATGCACCTCTTTGTGAGGAGAGCACTGCACCTCTGCTGCCAGGTGGGAGGGCTGCATTTAAAATTAATAAACAGCCCTTCAGAGGCAGATTTGCTGCAGCCTTTTTCCGTAACCTGATGACTTTGTAGAGCCATTTACACCTACACAGAGCAAGGGGAAGCAATGGAGGTAAAACACTCGCAAGAAGGGTGGATTTGCTCCTGCTGTACGTGGCTTTAATACTGACACAAGGCACTTGGTGATGCTGAACTGGCCCTTCAGTATTCACAGCCTTTGCTGCTTGGGGCTTCTTGGCTTCAGGCTGATGCCAGTATACTATTTCGGCAGCTGAGGGAGAATAATCATAGAATTGTAGAATCATAGAATGTTTTGGGCTGGAAGGGACCTTTAAAGGTCATCTACTCCAACCCTCGATGACTGTCCCTCTGCCTGAGAACCACCCGGGCCCTATGCATTGCCCTTACTTGCTTGCCAACAGCCACTTCAATTGCGAGGTCTCAGGCTATCAAGATTCCAGGTTTGGTGCCCGCTCTGACCTTGGGCAGGTCTCTGTTCCTTGGTTTCCCCTCCAGTAAAAAGAAATAGCGTGTCCGTCCTCTCTGGAGCCCTCTGAGACATGTAGTAGAAAAACACTGCTTAAGTGCACTTAGGATGACGATGGATTATTTATCATTCCCTCAGGAAGTTGTTCCTCAGCTTGGTACATCTCATTGTTAAAAAGCTATTCTTGATATTCACTACAAGTTCTTTCCTTCCCCAATTCCATCCCATTACTCAGAGTAATATCCCTGCTCTGGTTTCCTGTCCCAAGGGGAAAGAAGAGGGTTGCATTTTTAAGATGCGGCTTTTTGTGGCTTGTTTTTCGACCCAATAAACCCCTCCTGAACACATCTACTGAGCACCTCCAGTGGCTTTTAAAATGATTGTGAAACCCATTCTGTGAAAGCCACTCTGGCCACAAAAGTAATTAACTGGAGAGATTAGAAAATAACACGACGCACAAAAATTCATTTTCTTCATTCTTCGCGTCGTTTGAAGACAAAACTGATCTACCTCCAAGCTCCTCTAGCATTGCTACACATCCTCCTCCGTCTACTACAAAGCAGTGAGGGCTTCGGATGAATGGTACTGCTACTTTTTAAACAAAAAGAATATTAAGAGTAAACACTAACGCATTAATTAAATGAACCCTCAACTGCTTCCCTTTCTGTCCTCTTTTCTTTTCAACGCACTTTGCATTCACACCCCTGTGGCTGAGTTTCTACAACTCAGTCTAGACTGGCAAACTGAACAGACACTTCTTCTGGGACAATTCATTGAAACAGGGACCACGTATAAACCTGGCCATGGCAAGAGCAGAACTAGACAGTTGTGGAGACAACACGAGATTTCCTGAAAACAACTATACTGGAAATACCAGGCAGGGAACCAAACACCAGCTGTGAGTTTCTGATCTAGATCTAGTCAATATTTCGGTTCCCAAGTCCCACAGCAAATTGGTCGGTGATCCCTTCAGGCCTTATAGTCAAATGCTCTCAGAAGTTAGAGAAGCCAAATATTTTCTTTTTGTCTCTTTTTTTTCCAAGGAATACCACAATACTATGGGGGTTTTTGACTATTACAGTAGCACCTAAAATCCGGCACAGAGTGGCACCTACAGTGCCTCGGGCATGACTGAGAAGACTCTGTAGTGTCAAGTGCTTTGAAAACCCATCTCGTGCCTGGACCATCTTATGACTAAATCATTACAACAGAACTAGCTTATGACTAAATCATTAGGACAGGCAGCAGATGTGCTCCCGGTTACTCTCAAGAACATTGAGAAGTTCTCTGCAGCCAGTGAGGTTTCCCACAGTGGCAGCTGCATTGTCGACCATCATAAAGAGAATCACAGAATCATTGTGGTTGGAAAAGACCTTTCAGATCATCAAGTCCACCCATTCCCCTAGCACTGCCAGGGCACCACTCCCCCGTATCCCTCAGCACCACACCTCCACGCCTTGGAACCCCCTCCAGGGATCAGGGGGACTCCACCCCTGCCCTGGGCAGCCTGGGACACGCCTGGGCAACCCTTGACAGTGGGCAAGAAATTGTTCCTCAGCTCCAACCTAAACCTCCCCTGGGGCAACTTGAGGCTGGTTCCTCTTGTCCTGTCATTTGTTACTCACTGCCTTGGGTACCACACAGCATCAGGGGCTCATGTCTGTTCTTATTCCTCCCACACATCCCATCCAACTGCTGCCATTCGATGATTTTGCAACAGAAGGCAACATATATGGACTTCAGAAAAGTCTGAAATCCAGATGTTAATTGTCTCTGGACTAAGAGCAGCACAGCAATTCTTTACTGGTTTTTCTCTCTCCAGTTGGGCAGCAGCAGAGCCTGGGATTATTTTAACTGACAAACGTGCCTGGAAGAACCTTGTGTAAGCAAATGAGTTTGGAAAAACATAGAGGTTTGTGAGGGACGTTCCTGCACCCTCCAAACAATGCAGAGAAGGGAAGGAGACGGAAGAAGCCAGGAGGGGATGTTAGGGAAGGATCAGTGCTCCTCTGAACAGCAAACAAAATTAAAATGGAAACAAGAGAGGGAGGTCGAAAAGTCAGCTGCTAAATGCTCTGCAAGTAAATGTTGTTAAATATTTAAATTTCACAATCAAGCACATTTTTGGTTATTAAAAAAAAAAAAAAAAAGAGATAGAGAAAGAAAGAGAATTACCCAAGAGGACTCTGCGGTTGAGTCATTAAGCAGGGTAATGACATTTCCACTTCCCTCCTCCCTTCTACAAATAATTATAAGTGAATTATGTACAATGGAGGAATTTCAATTGCTCATCTGAAGTTGTGTAGGTACGTGGTGGGCTGATCTCCCTCTTCCAGCTCCAGCCAGGCACCACTTCATCCCCCCAGTATCAGCAGCTCAAACCCAGGGCACCAAGCTCAGGCCTTGTAAGACAACAAACCTTCATGAGGACAAGAAAAAGCTGCTTGTCCCCACTCAGATTTGCGAGGATTCATTTTAAACCGCACGTTTTGTCTGATCCCATTAAACCTTGTGGCTTATTCCAATTTATTTAAGAGGTGAACTAAAATAAGACACCCTGCAAGAAATGGTGTCCATTTGGGCTGAGGTCGTGATTTAATATAAGCAGATTTATTTTAGGAGACTGAATGTATTTACACCCGATCATAAGTCTGGGAGGTGACGGAGGAAGGACCTTCCAGGAGGGATTTCTGCTCAACAGTTGTTGTTCAGCTCAGCTGAGAATCAAGTTCCAAATGCATACGAAAATGAGTAACAACAAGTCTGAAACATCTTATTTCAGTATTTTCAATTAAAACAAAATGCCTGGGGCTGACCTGAAATTTGTTTTCACTGTTTATTTGCTTGTCGTCTCCCAGTGGAGATTTCAGTGGAGCTGGTGGAATCAAGGAGTCCAGCATTGCTAGGGATTATGGTGGGGAGTTTTTTTCACACAGCCTGATTGTTAATTTGAAATGTTTATTCTGAGGTACTAGAAAAGGCTCCTAATTTTTAGTATTCAGCAGTTTCCACAAACACCGCGCCTCTTTCAAGCCTCTCAAAGCAGATGCTCAACCCCCCAAAATTCATATGAAGCAAATCTCTTCCACCACCCCAGCCTTCACCTACCACAGCTGTTAAAAAGAGATGTGCCTTCTCCGAACTCCACCAAAGGCAATCGCAGCACTGATAGAAGCAAACGCTAAAATGAAATTGCTCATAACCAGTGAATTCCTCAGCCCAGACTCCATTCAAGTCGTCATTTAAATACAAATTTCCAAAACTGTCTCCTGCCAAAAAAATAAGAGCATTGAAGCAGTCCTGAGATGTATGTGCAATAATGCCTTTTTCACTCACTCCAATGAGCCTGGGAAGGAGACAAAACTCTCAGAAAACACTTTGGATTTCTCTTGCATCCGGATATTAACAAAGATCTGAATCAAAGGAGGGAGAAGGAGTGGAAAAGTGATTTCTGCTTTGAAGCTTGGAACATTTAGGGCTAGATCAGATAAAGGGCTTTGGGCAGGGGGATGGACTTTCACGCCTCCATCCTACCTAAGTGTTGCTTGAACCGTCATAGTTCCTGAGATCTGAATCACACTGTTGGACATGAAAATAAATTAAGCATGGATTTATGGTGGAAAGTTTGGCTCTAGCCTCTCCACTAGCCTCCAGCTGCAGTTTTAGGTGCTCAGGTGCTTCCCATTCAAGGTGACAGTGCAAACCACTCTTACCCAGATCAGGGCTATGATCCTTCAGTCCTTCCTCCCCACACAGGAAAAACCTCCACATGGATGCTTTCCTCTAGTGAAGCCAAACCAGCTTGAGCTTGAGCAGGGGCTCAAGAACAAATCTTTGGGGTCTGTTTATTCTGCCATCCCTCTCCATCACCCTTTTCTGCTGCAGAGAGATGCTTGAGGTGAGTTGACTTGCAACAACTCCAAATGGAGGGGTGTGCATCCCAAGCTGAACTGGACCCAGGAATCTGTAGCTGCTTTTTAGTAACAAAGATGAGTGGTGGTGGTAGGTCATAGGCTGGACTCGATGATCTCAGAGGTCTTTTCCAGCCTTAATTATTCTATGATTCTATCTACCTAAACTAGGCTTGTGCCATGAGACACACAGTGAGAGATTGTCTGACATTTGGGAAGGGGCTCAGACGCCCTTGGACATCCCTGGAATTACCGAGATTACCAGGATGAACCAAGGTCTGCAGACCTCACAACTCTGGCCCGGGTTCTGCTCAACCAGCTCATTCAGCAAACTCACGTCTCTGTTCCTCCAGTTTTCTCGTGCTCCCTGGGGAAATAATTTGCTGAGCAAAACTGTCAAGAGCATCCTGATGCCCCAGAGAGAGAGCAGCTGGCCGGGCTGTGCACGCATCTCCTGTCATCCCTCGTAGCGTAGGAAACACTCCCTTTCTCCCTGACTACACTTCAGGATGGTTTTGTGCGTTAGCATTACTATTATTTGTGTGTGATGCAGAAAATGTAATCTCCAGAATAACGGGTTGTATTTAATAGCATTTTCCAAGCTACGCTGGTAACATTATCTCATTCTGAGCGACAGTTTAGTGGTACAGAGGAAACACTGGGCTCCCCGCTCACCAACCCAGAATAAAACCAGGGCGTTTTGCAGGGATCTGGTGGTGCGTGAACACATTTGTTCCAAGCTCTTGAGCATGTCTCCTAGGGGCAATATTTTATTTTCCACATGGAAGCAACTTTTCTCTTTGCAGATGAGCGGGCCACCAACGTAACAGAGCTACCCTGCTTACGACAAGGGAGAACTGCCTGGAGGGGCGGCACGTTATCAATAACGTAATCGATACAGGGCTGACTCCAACCCATGGGCACCGTGACACAGAAGCTGTTGCACGCACGTAGGGATGGATATAGAACCAATGTTCCTATTTGAGGATAGAGGAGGGCTTCTGTTTGTCACTGGACAGGTATATTCTGGTTCAACTAAAATATTTCCCTTTTTCTGGTGAAATTTCACCGCTCTTTGCTGTCTCAGCACGGAGTCACTCATTTAGGTCCAGTGGGAGAGGTGGGTGCAAAGGTCGCTGGTACAACAGTTTTGATGCACTGTGGGGCATAAAGATTCCAGCGTTCCTTGGCCAGTCCTCCCACCAGTGTTTCCAGTTTAACTCTTCTAAATCCACACGTTTTCTCTGACCAGGCTGAAACTGGCCCTGTGCTTCTCACGGGAAGAAGCTGCTGTGGCTGGTGGGCTCAGAGCCAGGGCAGTGACTGTGATTTCAGCACTCATCAGAGTTCTAACAATGCCTCCTTTGTTGGCGTCTTCTTTAGGGAAAGCTGCTAAAAGAACTCTAATATTGCATGCCATAGGGGAAAGTTTAGAAACATGGCATAATTAGGACTAGAAAAAGCTTTCTGGCTTTCTTTACGTCGGGGATTTGCCACAGTTAGTTTCTCCTGAACCACAGAAATTTACTTCCTGGAACTGAGTGAATGGTAGAAACAATTTTCCACAATGAGACACACGCTGAACACCCCGGGGCTCATAAACAACAATTCTTACATGATAAACCTATTTCCAGGGTCTGCAAGCTCCTCTCTCCAGCTGGCAGAGCCTGGATTTTCCATGTTGTGGTTGAGATCCTCACTAAATTCCTTGGTGCATTTCATGTGTTAAAGACCCTTTCAATGAAAACACAGGAATATGAGAGGCAGGAATAGGAGACACCTGTAAAATAATCACCTATCTGCCTGGAAAGGGGTGCTTGGACTACTCAGAGCTGAGCTCAGCCTTGCATTGAGCACTTTCCCTTTAAGACTGGGCAAACCTTAATGGGGCTGCTGGGAAAGGTGGGTGGGTATATAAGGAGCTGCAGGTGGGGCAGGAGGAGGTTTGCAGGTGGTGTGCTGGCTCAGGGGTGACTGGTTATGGGCCGGTTTGCTGCGTGGAGCTGAAGGATTTCATGCTGATGGCCTTGGAGAAGCGGGGCCTGTTCTCCTCTGGTGGCTTCGTGTTAGCGGGAAGCAACGTTGCTTTGCATCTTCAGCTAGGAAGAGAGCATGAAGAGGATGAAGGATCCCTGAAGGGAACCCCAGGTTGGTGCGGCACCTCTGTGGGCAGGGAGAAGGGAGCAATGGGGATGGTGAAGAGAGGCTTGAAAGGCTGCCCGTGGGTGCGAGGCCTGGCTCAGCAGCACCCCAGGGGGCTCTGCTCTGGGGCTGGCTGGAGGAGGCGTCTTCCCTCCTTCAGCAACAAGGAAAGGGTTGTTGAAATTCAGGGGAGGGGAAGGGGCCTCAAGCAAACAGTACTAATGGTCTGTGCACATGCTTAGAGGTGAGGGCTTTCTGCTGACCTACAGTCTCCAAACCTGTGCCAAGAAAGCTGAGAACTTCTTTGTGTCTGGAATGCTTCGGAGCTTGCTCTCTGATAAGAGAATTTGGGAGCCTTTGTGGCAGTGAGCTTCTCACACAAACTGGGTCACTGGAGGTCCCTTATTTTATCCCCATCTGAAATATTCTAGCATGAATATCTTGAGAGAGGACGGTCTGGCCCTTCTCAGATCTACTTCTGGTGTTTTCAGCTTCAGCTGGGCTGAAGCAGGCACTGTGGACACCCATAGTTGTGGTGGCTGAGGGGAGGACAGCCCACCCAAGGTTCAGCTTTCAGCTATAGTACCTCAGCAAGTCTGAGAAACTTGGGGTTTCCACAAATCTGGGTAAATCCTGCCTGTCAGACATGAGCATTCAACCGCTGCTGTGTGTCTAGCATCCATCAGTGGGCTGGGATTCTTCGTGAAACACTCCTGCGTTCACATGTGCCTCTGTTTTTCTGAATATTGCCATAAAAATGAGTGTTTCTTGTAGCCATTGGGGTGAGCTGCAGCACCTGGCTGCTCTGTGCTGTGTGTCTGGGGAGGCTCTAGATGGTGACTGGGAGGAAAGTGGCCAAACAAGGGATAGGGGGAGCTCATCTAACTTGCAGTGTGTAAACACATCTCTCCATAGGATCATGGAATCATTAAGAGTTAAAGGTTGGACTGGATGATCTTTTAGGTCTTTTCCAGCCTAGGTGATACTGTGAAGGTTGGAAAAGACCTCTAAGATCATCCAGTTCAACCTCCTACCCAACACCTTCATGGCCACTAGACCATGCCAGGGCATGTTTCTCTGAGAAGGTTCCCAGCTACAGGCTGAATGCCTCTTCTGTAGCATGTTAGGCTGGCTGTCCTCATCTCATCTTTCGCCCCTCTAAAGCTGATCTTGATGCCCGTGTCTTTGTCACGCACTCTAGTTTGGGAACAGTACCCTATGAGTAAAGACTTTTGAACTGAAGATCTTAGGCATCCTTTACTTTTCTGTTATTAAAACAGTCCAGAGTGATCAGTCTCCTCTCCTTACTGAACCATCTCACTGTTTCAAGAGTCTGTCTCCTTTACAACTTCAGAAGCAATTTGCTGCAGCTGAAGCTTAATGCGGCATTAAATGAGGTTTAAATGTAGAGAAAATGCTAAATGAAGTCTAATCCTTTCCTAGCATATATAAATATTTTTAAGTAGTTGAGTATTTGTAGCAAATTGCTTCCCTGGAGACTTTCTCCTGGACCACGAGCCCCTATACACTTCAAAGGCTTCTAATATCAACTGAACATGAGAAGACACTAACTGTGAGGTGACACTTAACCTGCTGCTCCAGATCCCAAAGCTGGCTGGATGCTGCCTGCTCGAGCCTTGCCGGCTGTTGATCCTGAAGCATATTGTGAAGGGCTTGTTAGCCAAGGAGTGACAGGACAAGGGCTGATGGTTTTAAACTGCAAGAAGGGAGATTGAAATTAGATATAAGGAAGCTCTTCACTGTGAGGGTGGTGAGACACTGACACAGGTTGCCAGGAGAAGTTGTAGATGCGCCTTCCCTGGAACTGTTCAAGGCCAGGTTGGATGGAGCTTGGAGCAACCTGGTCTAGTGGGGGAGGTGTCCCTACCCATGGCAGAAGGAGTGGAACTAGGTGATCTTTAAGGTCCCTTCCAACCTAAAGTATTCTATAATTCTATGAATATTCTTCTGCATTTCTAAGGGTTACAGCAGCCTTTTGCTTGTGGCATGGTCTCTTCCCATGAAATGGGAACACTGATGTTGAGCTCAGGAGCAAGCTTTTTAACTGTGCACCTTTTTAACTGGTGAGCTACAGTGAACCTGGAGAAAAAAAAAGGACAGCCCTAGACCAATATGGACCTGTATGGACACACTTCTCCTGCCTATTCTGGTGGGATGTCCTAGTTGGTGCAGCCTGCTCGTGGAGGACAGCTGGGTACAGCAGTCCTCAGCTTCTGAGCTGGCTGAGTTCTTGGGGATCTCCTCCATCAGCCCTGGGGGGAAAGCTGTAGCTGGAAGCACCAGTTTAGTCCCTGACTCCTTTTTCAGGCTGACCACTGACAGGAGGAAGGACGTGAGGATTGTTGTCCAAGGTCAGTGACGGTGTTACTAAGTCTCGTAGGTATCTGGTCTGGAAAAAAAAGGCTTGCTTTGTAGAGAGGTGTGGCATGATTATAAGCCTTGGTAGCTATTAATCTGTTAGACTGATACATGGGGAGGAGGGTGGTTATTCTTTCCGTTTTAGAGTCTCTGACTACAAAGGAATCTGGAACGATTTGATAGCTGAGGCTTTTCTGGTCGCAAGAACAAAGGGTAAGTAGCTATCTCTTTCAGCAGCCTAGAGAGGCTTCTAGCCAAGACAGAGAGATTAAGAGGAGCTACCTGGCAGGCAAGTTGGCTTTTAAAGGGAAAACAACAGGCTTTTAAGCTATCGAGACAAAGGAGAGCCGAACTGAACGCCCAGGAAGCAGTGAGCAAAGGCGAGGTGTTTAACATGCTTTCCTGGTTTCGAGGGTAATGGAGTAGGAAAGAATTAGCAAAAACCCCTTTGTTTTGCTTTCTGGCCTCTTTTAGCGCATCAAGTAAATGTTGTGTAGTATATTCCATAGGCATTTTTCTAATTGCTCTCTATCCTCGCTGGCTTTCTTGCTGTCTCAGCTCTTTTGGCTGCAGTCAGGAATTTACCTCTCTAAGTGACCTCAGAGGCTGCTCTGGCCCCACCTGTATTAGCACATAAATATTTTAGGCAGAAGTGAGCACAAAGATCAGGGACCTTACACCTCTGGGGGTGGATATATGCTCAGAAGTGCCCAAGTAGCTTCTCCATAAGCCCCATTTGCTTTCATCTGGCTTTGTGCTGCAAAGTTGCTTGGATCCTCTCGGGACCTCGGCGCCCAGCTCAGTAGTGTCCTGCACACAAGGGCAGAGGCTTCCTGGAGAAAGGTGACTCGAGGGAAAAATGTAGGTTGCTCAGCATTGTTGTAGGGAAGTACTTTTTCTTCTGTGAGGTCTGAACTTCTGATCATCCGTGACTTTGTTCCTGCATGAGTTGGAGACTCCTTTTTCAGACATATAGTTGCTAAGGGAGTTCCCTGGCTTTGCAGCACTGTAAGTCTGCAGCCTCTCGAGAGCTGGTGTCCAGCTTGGCTGGCCAAGCGAGAAAGGTGGCCTTGCTCAAAAAATCCCCCTGCCCTCTCTCACCATGCTCGCTTGGTTTCACACGATCCTGAGGAACCATGATTAGCTGCCTTACGGACTAAAAGCACTCCTCTTCCAGCTAATTTCCCTCTTGTGGGAGAGTGCAAAAAGACTGCAGCAGTTGAAACCCAGTCAGCTGTGTTCTGCTGTTCAGACACCTTCCAGGATGCTTTCCCTTCTGCCTCTGCTGTCCTGGCTGTGCTCCCACTAGAGCAGGGAGTGCTGCTGGGTGCGGGTGTTCCCTACCTGCTCTCTCTTGCTTTTGGGGTCCTTCCGCTATGGCTGGAGAAAGGACCCAGCAGCAAAGTGTCCATATTGCGAGTGTTGTGCTGTGGCTGGGTCAATTACTTGGGAGTTTTGTGCAGAGATGAACTGATTTAACCAGGGATTGGAGTGGGATCTCCTCCAACAGTAACCCGTGCTTTGATTAAGCCTCTGAGAGGTGGTGTAGCAACTGCAGCCCTGCCTCCGAAGAGCAGCTCCTGATTGCTGCGATGTCGAAGTCCTGCTGAGAGCAGCGCTTTGAGCAGAAGTGCAGGTGTCCCAAAGCTGACACAAGCAGAAACTCTGCACTGCACCCAGCGTCTGCCTGAGCTTGTCAGAGCTCGGCTTGAGATCTGGCCTGAGGTTACCCAGCCTCACACTGGGGGCTGGGCATGGGGAAGGAATAGATCTCATCTCTGTCCTGGGCTGCCCATGAGGCTTTTGCTGCTGTTAATCCTCGTGGCACTCTGGATGCTGCAGACCATCCTTTGGCTTTTCTAGGACAGTCTTGATTTGAGACAAAACACCTATTTGCTGTCCATTGGTGCCTCGGGAAACAAGCTGTGCTGAGACAGTGGGTACCAATAACCTTCAATCAGGCAGTAATTGCTTTTTGCAGCTCTACAGAACATAGGTTTGAACTTTTGATTTAAAGAGTTATCGCCTGAGGGAAGCAGACTCCCCACCTTCCTTCTGTGCCTTTGGCACCAACCGTGAGCTAAGGCCACGTAAGGTATCACAAACTGCCAGGTAAGACCTGGAAGAAGAAGCTGTTCCATCAACTTATATCAACATGCAATTCTGCTTACTTTCTTTTCTGGCTGTTATAAACACAAGAAGTTTCCCTGTGGTTATTGTGGAGTAATTACAGGGATAAAGCCCTTTCCACACCACTATGGGGATACAGATCCATTAACATCAAAGGTGCTGGGCTGTGTGACTCTGAAGTGGCTGGTGGACCATTCATGATGCCTGGGTCACAGTTTAGGACTCCTGTCTGCAGTGCCGTAGGGCTCTGTTGGGAGTAAGAAGACCCTGCTGCCTTTAGGAGGTGGTATAAAGTGTAATCAATGAAAAGTGTCCCTACCTGTGAACCCATCATCCAACCCCTTGCTGATTTGTGAGCTATTGCCTTGGATTGTTACCTCTTCCTCTACCTTGTTTTTCACCTTAGACGTTAGAGATGTTAAGCTTTATCACTTCCAACCTGGTGAGTCTGTTCCTACACGTACTGCTTCCCTAATGTTGTACTGATGCTCTCTAAGTCAGCAGAGATCTCCTTCACTGTTTAACTTGCTGTGATTGACTGCTAATAGGCTACAATTTCTCAGTAACTGGAAACCATAAATCTACCATCTCTTGTCCTTTCTGTAGTATTCCAGGAATCAAAAGCTAGCTCCTTGGCTATCATAAATCTGCACACCTCCATTAGCTCCAAGAAGGAAGAGCAACCAGCCCAGTTCCTTACCTGTTCTCTGGATCTAAGTAGCAAAGCCTCAGACTGTCTTTGCTTTGCAGGTCACATTTTAAAAAAAAACCCCTCTTCTAGTCTCTCCAGGAGATTAATACTTAGGAGGGAGACACAAAAGCGCTGCCACCTTCTAACAAATGACAAAGACGTGACAGAAGTTGTCTAATGGGGATGTCTTAGTCATAGGATTAATGACACATCTGAAGCAAGTTGTCTTATCTGGAAAGAGCTGTCTTAGCCAAGGATCTCATGTGTGGCTGAAAAAGCCATCTCAAATCTGTCATGGCTGAGCTACAGGTAAGATTTGCCTCAGTTTGTTTCCCGATTTTGACCTATTGGTGAGGGGTGATCAATATTTAAAGATTATTGCTTGAGAACAAGTGTAGATCAGATGGTGCCAGGCTGTTTTCAGGAGAGCGAATTGACTAGGGAAGAAAAGCTGGTGGAAAAGCAATGATAAAATGTCATGAGGAACATCTCCTCAGAGGATGTGCTACCTGTCAGTGTGTCTTCAGGCACAGGTACATGCAAACCTTCCTTGGCTTCTCTCCTTGCCCAAAAAAAGTGATGCTGCATTGACAACTCCCAGGGCACTGCAAGGCTGGGGTGTTCCCAAGGTACCTCTCACCCTGCCGGCTGCCAACTGCCTTCCTGCCAAGCTCAGAAGTGAAAATCCAGGGGGACGTCCTCATCAGTCTGCGAAGGTTTAACGCATTCAGCTGAGCGACCTCAGTTAGTCTGCAGGATTAATCAGGGAATTTAACCAGAAGCAAAACAAGCCAGGAAGACTATTAAGCTATTGATTCTGCTGCTGTTGCGAAGGAACCTGCGGTTGGGCTATGCTAATAAAGCTACGTGGGCTGATCAATCGCTGTCAGTAATTTGGGTTTAGGCAGGAGCTCCATGTTTTCTCTTATTCAAGTCAACTCGGGTTTGGAGCGTTTTCTTTGAGACATTCAAGCAAGGGGAGTTTGTTATCGGTTTGCTGGCCCTGGAGTTGCGTGTGGATATTGGGAATCACCAGGATGGTGCGTGAGCAAGTACAAGTACTTGCTAAAATCTTGGGATCTCAGCAAAAATCCAGCGCCGTACAATCATTCACCGCTTATGATTCTGGTCCTCCCACCATCTCTCTGTTTTCAGGTGGCTCTGCTTGGACAACTGCAGTGTCTGACAAGCTGTAAATTTTGCGTGACTGTTGAAGTGAAGGCTTGTCAGGTTGTCACTGAAGAGCTAGAGGCAGTAGATGTCTACAGCCTTGACGTGGACAGCCTTGATATGGAGTCTGGGTGGCGTTGTCCCAGAAGAAGGCCAAGAAAAGAGCACAGATCCTGGCTGAGGAGGAAGGGTAGGTGCAAGCCACGCTGAGATCCTGGGAGTTCCTTGGTTAGAACTGCTCCTAAACCTACCTGGACTTAATTCCTTGGGGCTGGAGGACAGGAACAAAGCTTTTTGAGAGTGCAGTCCCTGGACAGCACTGAGATCCTCTTGAATTAATAATAACTAGTCCTGTGGACAGAAGATGGCCTAATTCCCGTCTTAAAGAGCTTGAGGGATGCAAGATTTATCTAGTTTGGGGGGCAAAAAGGTCTTTATGTCCGTTTTATCACTCAGCCAGCTTCTCTTGTTGAGCAAGCCATTGAATCTTCTGGAACCTCAGCTTTTTTTTTTTAATAACTTTGAAGAGCCACCACTCTCCTCTCCTAGAAGGTTGCAGCATGTGCTGACTTCCAAAGCTCTCATGGGGCAGGGCTTTTCTCTGAGCTGCTACTTTTGTTTGTGTGAAAATGCACCGTAAAACTACCCTGACTTATACTGAAGTGCAACTTTTTAACAGCTGAGCTCTACCTTTGGACTTTATAAGGTCTTCTCACCCATATTCTTCTGATAGCTAAAAAGAGCTAGAATATGCTACTGAATTGAGACTTTTGATGGGAAACTGTAGTGTGCGGCTTTGTTCTAAACAGGGCTAAAGGGAGTTTATTTTAGCAGTAACCTGGGTTTCCTCTGGAGTGGAAACTCTGATGTACAACCAGTGCTGCTGAATAAGTTGCTGGCAGTTCAGCACAGCAGGTTGCATTTTTTTTTCTTCAATGTTCACATGGGTGTTACACAGAGTATTGTAAAGTAAATCCCTTGACTGCTCAAACTAATGTGCTCCAGTTTCCTTGGCATTTGGCCTACTATTTCAGAAAGGAAAATGTCACTGCTGACCTCAATAGGATTTGCTTCTAAGAGGCTCTGGGGTGAGAACCTGCCTCCAACAACATCTAGAGGCAGTCTTTGTATGGATTAGAGTGGAACTAGCTCCATGTTTTCGATGTAACTCTGCCAATTAACAATAATAGGCTTTCAGGATAGTGCAGTCAATAATGAAGGGTGAGGCTCCAAGTTTCAGCAGGTCTGTTTTTAATGAGCCCCTTGAAACATGGATGTGTTGTGGAACACCTTGTGGCTGGGCTGGGACTGGGATGGGAACAGGTTTTATTCCGATTTTTCCTATCTGAGCCAGAAAAATCCTGGGAGCAGATGCTGCCTTTCAGCTTTTCCAGCTCTAGGCAGAACCCCAAACTATGAAAGGTGGAAAAAAAGATGTGGGATTAACCAGAACATCAAACATGGGGAGAAGCGGGGATGAATTTCTCTAATCCTTCTGAGCAAGCGTAGGAAGAAACACTCATTTATCTTTGCATAATAGAAGTATGTCCTTTTTTAGAAGATCTGTTTAGGACAAATTACTTCATTTCATAGCTTTGCTCTGAGGGTTTGTTTCAAAAACTAGTTGGCTCTCTTGAGCAGAGACATGGGAACCAGGACACCAGGTTCAGCCTTTGCCAGGCTGAGCAGAGGACTCAAATATCCCTGGATATCTCTGGTCCTGTAACACTGGGACAAGAAAACGTGTCCCAGAGTAGTGAGTAAAAGAACTCTTAGGTCCGTGAAGGTTTTTTGAAATGTGGCTTGTGGGGCAAGAAAGTGGGAATATGTGGTCTCTGGTCTGTCTTATTAAGCTAAGGTTGTGAATTTGTATTTTGATAGGGAAAAATCCTCCTCTAGCTGAAAGTCATCTCTTCAGGTCTGGGCACAATGTCACATGGCAGAAGAACTGAGAAGATAAGGGCTTTTGGTGACTTAAAAGAAAAAAGAACGACAAAATGCCTTTGGGGCACTGTTAAAGGAAAGAGGGAAGGAAAGGGGCAAAGATGGAGCAGACCTTCATTCCCTAGAAGTGCTTGAGCCTTTCCGTTTGCACCCTGCTGTTGTGTTCAGGCTGGTGGTACTGGTGCCCCTCCTGCTGCTCAGGGGAATGAAATCCCAGAACTCCCCCAGCAAACCGCTTCACAGAGCGGCAGGGACATGAAGCATGGAAAGGAAGGAAAAATGAGGCTGGCTTGGGAGGGAAAGTGTGATGGCTTCTGTCCAGATGTGACAGAAAGAAGCCAGGCACACACCACTGCACTTAACCCCTTTCATTGGCTGGAACATCATGGATTTCTCCTAAATGTGCTGCATTTCATTTTTTTTTTTTTTAACTTACCCTATGAATAACACTTTGACCAATTTAAAAGCCGACATACTAATAAAAGACTATTAAATCCTGCCACTTCCTCTGTAGGGCAGGAATAAGTCAAGATAGACACGACTGTGGAGAGAGAAAGGCGGCTCTGAATATGATGGTTTATTAAGCATTTCACCCTCAATATGTTTAATATTTATGAGGCTTCTGTCACTGTCCTACTAATGCTCCAGAAGACCACAGCGGCAATAGAAAGGAGTCTTTAAAGCAGAGCAAAACGTGTCCCTGGCAATGCTACCTGCAGTGCCGGAAAAATGGTTGGGGAGCAGCCCAGGCAACCCCAAAGTCATGGCTGTGGGCATCAGGATTTCCATCTGGACCAGGATGATGTCTTCTCTTACTGCAGGTGGGGCTGATGCTGCATCTCCTCCATTCTATGCCAATGTTACCTGAAACAAAAGGATGATTTGGCCAAGAACTGGAGCCCTTCCACATGCAGGTACCACACCGTGTAGCAGAAGGGAATCATAGAATTGTTTAGGTTGGAAAAGACCTTTAAGATAATTGAGTCCAACCAATAACTCTAGAAAGTCCACTCTTTAAGCACCATATCTCCACAACTTTTAGACATGTCCCCTGATGATGACTCCACCACTTTTCTCCACCCATTCCAGGGCTTGAGCAGGGGATACAGCCTTGCAGATGTCACACCCTATTTCTTAGGGTCACAAAACCATTTCATCTCGTTTGACCCACTCTTGCTCCCAACTGTTCTGAGAGCCAGACCTGCACCTCGCCACGCTTATCTGTGGAACCGATTTTTTTTCTTTCTTTCTGCCAGCATAAGGCTTTGCAGATAGTTCCTTGTAGCCCTGAATAACAGATAATGCAGGCCAGTAGAGGAGGCAGACAAATTTGCTGGCTAGCAAAGATAAATTTAAATTATGCTCAACTGGCCATCCTGCCATAACAACAAGAATTCTTCCCTGAACTCAGCCTTGCAGATTATCTGGAATAGACATGAACTTGCCCGGGGCTGGTAACCCAGCCAAAAAGGGTTTGTGACCCCATTTCAGGTTGCAAATCTCTAGTCTTGAGAAATGCCGAGCTTGCTGGAAAAGTAACAACCCTGCTTGTAGTGGTCTGAAGTGGAGCTCTGCTTAGGAAGATGGAGACCCGGAGCTTTCTTGAAGGTTTTACATAAATGTAAAGTTTGGCTGAGTGAAGGCAAGTACCTCCCTCACCTGCACTTACTGCAGGGGTGCTGCAAGGGAGGGGAAAATAGCGTACTTTCGGTGGCTACGATGAGTTTCCAGTGGTCCTGAGGATTCAGATGTGCTGGGTTTTTTTCCTGCTTGCAAAAGTGCTTCAGTGGAAAGTGTTGAGGTAGTATTTATTTATTCCAGTGGGGCCAGACAGACCTTTGTTGTGTCTGTAGGTCCTCCTCTGTTATCTACCAAACATCCCCAGAAGGTGACTGGGCGAGCTGGAGGGAGGGAGCCTGTTTAATTGCAGGGTCTGCTTAAGATTTTTTTAATGACTGTGAAAGAAATAGGGGAGTGGAAAACATTGGAAAATATGTTTGCTTTTGAAACGCATCCTTCCTGCCTCTTCCACGGTGCAAGAACCATCTGAAGGGAAAGCACAGGGAGTTAAATGCAGCCAGAGGCTACTTCTCTTGCACATGAAAGGGCTGGGGCAAAGCCTGCAGGAGGAAGATGGGCTGACTCTTAACCAAAGCAGCCAAAGACATTAGGTCCACCGTAGAAAAATGCGTAATGAGGAGCTCCCCTGGATGGCAGGAGGTCCTTTTGCTCTTATCTCCTGGATTTATCTCTTCGCTGCCTCTTTCTTCATCTCTTTTGAGCCTCTGGTTCACCTGGTGCTGGTGCTTGGCTTTCCATTTACCTCCAGATGATCTCTTCAATGTGGTTTTTATTCAGCTGAAGTTTTTAAATAGATGTGGCTGAATTATTCATGGTGCATAAATTAGCTGATGGACACTTTCTTTTTGTGACTGTTCATCACAGAGATGTGCTTTTTCTGTGTGTTTTTTCAGGTGAGACATCCACCACTTAGAAATTCCAGCCAAATTTGATGGCAGTATCCAGCAATTTGCTCAGACCACGTATTTAAGGTAGGGGTTGGCCTTGGTGGTGCGTTTGGGATGTTTTCTCTCTCTCCCAGGGGGTTGACTTGTGCTCTCGACTAGATAACAGAATATAGCAAATGCTGTTCACGCAATTTTCAAGCAAAAATAGCTATTACGGACCTCTCCCCAAGAGTATACCCTGACTGTTTGCTACCAATAGCTGCTTGTGTGACTTTTTCTGTCATAAGGACAAGGCAAGAAATCCTTTGATCCACCAAAAGCGCAAATGCCCCTGTGCAGGACCTTGTTGGTGCTTTTGTGGCTTCTGCTACATCACCCTTTTGCATGTGCACAAAGGAAACGTGGTGTTATTTCTCCAACCCTTGCTTTGCCAAACTCAAACAGTTTGTAGAGTAGACCGTGGAAGTTATCCCATGCACGTCTTGCTGTTGTTATTCTCCTAATATTCAAAGTTCTCTTAAAAACCTATTTTCTTGAAAATACCATCATTGGTCCCACTCCATCCCTTCAAGCTGCCTTCAAACTTTCTCCCCAGTTTTCCCACATTTTAGGCCATGGGGATTTTTCCTCAATGTGCTGGAAGCCTCAGCTGCTCCTCTCCTCCCTCTGCGGCAAAGCTCGCAGGTTAATTCTTCTGTCTCCTTTTGATTTTTCTTTTTCTTGTCTTTTTTTCCCATCAAATTATCTTGTTGCACTGCCCATACTTGTTAAAGGTCACCAAATAAATACTGTGCCACTGTCTTGTGTATCAAAGCTGCTTCCTACATGAGCTTTTCATGTTTTCAGGCCATTAAAACTGTCTCCTCGCTCTTTGCTTTGGTGATCAAAGCATCGTTCAGGCAGTAATCTCATGCAGAATGTGCTTTATCTCTCCCAGCAACTATTGCCTCCTCCTGTGATGCTGCTCTTGGAGGACGTTCCTTCTTCAAATGCTTTTCCTCTTCTCCGTCCCTTCTGGCTCTGGTTGGGCACTGCTTCTGCTGCTGGGAAGGGAAATAGTTAAGGTTTTTTATAAGAGGAATGGGAAAAATGGGAAAATGGACTTTATTTGTTCCATAATGGGGCTGCTGCTACCACCGTAAGCAGTTGCTGATTGTTTGTCAGCAAGCCTGGCAAATAAAAAATTGTTTTATAAACTGTTTTCAAAGGCTAAAAAAGTCATTAAAAAAAAGGATTTAGCACTAGTGCAAGAGACGACTTTGTTTAAACAGTGTCATTAGTCTCTTCATAGGCCTTTTTTATAGTGCTTTCTCTCTCCTTCATTGCTCTCTTCTCTTGTTTTTTAGGGGTTTCTTTTTCCTTATTCAATATTGAAGTTGTCATGATCTCCTAAACTCCACCTCGAGCAGAGGTGGACTGTGTGGACAAGCCCAGGACGGGGCTCTGCTGTGCTGCTGGGAAATGGGGTCTGCGTGGAAAAATAGGAACTCAGATTAGTGAGGTGATGTGGTTGGGGTAAAGATGCTCCTCATCATTTTTGGACCTTGTTTTCCTCAGTCAGAATCTCAAAAGCTTTGTGAAAGGAAGTGACGTGGCATAGACCCTTGAGCTTGAACAATCAAAAGCTTTCCGAGTTCGCACAGACTCCGAAGTTTTCAATAGCAAACGTGCTACAAAGGGCAGGAAGGTTCAGCTATGTGGAAATAATTCAAATTTGAAGCAGACCTTGGTGTGTTGCTGGCCTGGAAATGGAGGAATCTCTGCAGAGGGATCCTGAAGGGGCTGGAGCTGACAAAAAAAAAGAGAATAAAAATACTAAAAGAAGAGTCTGTTGGCAAAGTATTTTCACAGACGTGTCATTCAGGAGTGGCTCATATAACTGAAGAATGGCAACCAGAGTACTGCGTATGAAAGGAGAAGGAAAAGCAATCCCGGCAGCGACCGGCCTTTCACAGTCTGCAAAGCTTTAGACAAATTGTGAAGGAAAGAATAATGGGATGAAAATAGGACCGAATCAAATCCAGGCTTACAAAGGCACACTGAAGCCACTTGTCTTTATTTTATATATTTTTTTATTTTGTTGGTAGGGGAACTGGTTTCCTCCACAAAAGAACAGTACATTGCTTCTTCAGCTGGCTTTTGGTTAAGTAATGTTTTGGGGATATTTCAGTGGATGAAGAGAAATGAATCGTCTGTGCGAAAAAACAGTGTTGGTGCCCGGAGAGCTAAGTATTAATAGGTGATAAAAAAGAATTGAGCCTGGAAAACAGGTTCTTAGCAGTAGGAGAGGCTTTTGCTGGGGCTGAAGACCTTGTTGGAGATCGATTTGAGTAGAGCTGAGGGATGCAGTGAACACGGTGAAGGCAGGAGCAGCGATGTAGGACTGCACATCCCAGGAGGTCCCTCCATCCCCCCAGGTACCACTAATGCAATGCCAGAACCAAAAAGGATAGCAAGGGAGGATTAGCAGGATGAAGCAAAGCAAAGCTTGCTGCAATTGCACAGGTTTTCAGGTGAATGAAATCTAAGTGCCCAGATATTCATAGTGCAAAGCTAAGGCTGTGAACTTGGCTCAAATGACCTTGATGAGACCAGGACTACTTGCTGCAGGTGAGGTGTAGTCCTCCACCAGCTCTGTCCGTACACGGTTGTGGGTATTTTCATCTGATCGATGCTTTGCATCAACAAATTTGGGCTGCTTGCCGTGCTGCTGCTGAACTTGGGCATCACCTGATGAGCAATGGGATAAATCACTTAAATGTCTCCTTTGCCCTCATGTATTTCAGGGATGTGGTTGTATCAGAAGGATGCTCCTTGGAGCCAGAATTCTGTCAGGTGTTTGGTGGTTGAGAGCTCCCCCAGCACTGCGGGGATGCAGGAGCTCCTGCAGGAACCAACCTGGTCCAAGGAGCATCAGAAAAGGCATAACCTCATTACCTGCTACCGTGCAACGTGCGGAAGGAAATTTCCTTTTCTGTTGCTGCTTCTGGAGTTTCATGGCTCGTTATCATGTCTAATTACTTTCTTACATTTGAAAGAAAGACCTGAGTCCCACCTGCCCTTCTCTGCAGGATTTCCCTGTGCTCCTGGAAAAATGAGGCTGCCAGCAGAGGGCACACAATAGATGGATATGTAGATCCTCTGTAGGTCCTGATAGGAAGTGCCTCTCAATGCTTGCTGCACATTGTGAGCTCCTTTTCTGAAGGGAGGAATGGAGGCAAGAAGCTGAAGGGATTTGCCCATGGTTGGAGAGCCTGGGGAGCAGAATGCATGTCTTGTGTGGCAAACCTAAATTCACTTACTTGTGACAAGTGGGCTTTGATTTGGCTTCATCTCCTTCCCTCAGGCTCTGTTTTGGGGCTTTGGGGTTGCTTTTGGGGTTTCTCCTTGACTGGAGGGGACTGAGGACCCCTGGTGAGGCTTTCAAAGTCGGAATTTTCATGGCCAGTAGGGATTTTTTTGAGGTGCTCACCTCAGAGCTTTCAGGGCAGAGAGATGGAGGCAGAGGTGACCTTGTTGCAGCCTTCCTCCTCCTCCTGGTTGCATTCCTGTCGCAGAGGGCACAAGTACAAGCGTGGCAGGTCAAGCAGAAGGATCTGCTGACCTTTATCCTCTGCCGGGATCTGGGGATCCTTGGCCAGGTGCTATCTTGCAGTCTAACTCTGCAGCCCTCTCCATAACACTGGGACCTAGTGCTTGCCCAGGTACCCACGATATGGTTGCTTAACCCTCCTGCAGCTTTGATATCTTCGTGTCCTTGGTTAACACAAGCACCAAATGGGTGCCCTTAGAGGTGAAGGTGTGTCTGAACCACGTGTGTTTGTCAGATCTCACCTCCTTTCTAGACAGCCCCAATCAAAAGCAGTTTAATGCACTTCAACTTTCATGAATGGAAATTTCCCCCATCTCCTTCCTGGTCCTTGGGGTATCCAGATGTCAAGCTGTCAGCCGCAAATGCTGTTGGAAAATGCTTAGCAAGTCGTAGTCTGTTGGCATCAGTCAGTCACCAAAGATAACCAGCTTGTTTTCTTGCTCTTCTCTTTAATATTCCCTCCCAGCAAAGCTCTGGAGACGTCATTAGGAGCAGTGAGCTCTTTTGAGCCGGGCTAACAACTGCTGAGTAGGTCGTTCCTGCGTAAATAATTTGCTTCTCGGTTTCTCTCGGTGCCATGAGCTGAGGGCAGCAAGTCCTCCCTCGGCATCAGCAGCTCAGTGGTGGAGAAGGTGACTGCTCCAAACACGTGGAAATGGTGCTGCTCCTTTTGCACGGGTGGTTTCTGGAGTGGGGGAGCAGCAAGTGGGTGGATCTGGTAGCAACTCCAAAATGCCCTGCGCTGTTCTCCAGGGCTGGATGTGCCAACGGAGCGGTGAGAGGAGAGCGAGGGAATAGCGATGCTCGCAGCTCTGGCAGATATGGAACCTCAAAGCTACAACAAATGAAGCTGTGATGGGCTCCGTGCCCTATTCTCCACCTCCGTGGTCAATGTGGGAAGTTGTGTGCAATGAAGTGACTGTGCTGGGTCCGAAATTGCTTGTGTGGCAGTAATCAGGCCCCATTATTAATGTCCTTTTGGGTTTTTTTAATCCACCGAAGGAAGATATTTGTCAGCAGGGCTTGGTTTTCCTTCTTTTCCCAGTATAACCCCTCTCCCAGCTCCTCTGCGTTATTGGAAAGAACCGTCCCATTAAATAATTTCAGAAAACAACCCTGAAAATTGTTCCTCAAAATGAAGGGCTGAAAAATGGCCCTGGGAGGTCCTTATGCTTATCACCTGAAAATAAGAATTCTAATTAGTTTCCATGCCTGCCTTGGGTCCAGCCTGATAAATCCTAACGAGCAGTGGCTGCTTGAAACATGACCTTGTGAGTTATTTAAAATTATCAATATGCTCCACTCCAAGAGAGCAGGTACCGATGTTGGTGGGTCACCAGCTGATCCCCTTGCAATGAAAGAGGAGGGAGGTTGGAGGAGCAGAGCTCAGACAAGGGCTGAGGGATGCTAAAATGTTGTAACTGGTATGATAGGAATGGAAGAGAAGTTATCAATTAAAGCAGGATAAAGGGGCAGCTTTTACCCGGATGGCGGCAAACGCAAATGCAACACACATTTCAGCTGCTTTGCAAACGACCTTTTTCTCCCCCTCACAAAATATACGTCGTACCTCTTGTCCTACAAATCAAATCTTTTGAATTTTGACTTTTTCAGCGAGGTGGGTTTCCTTTAACAGCAGAGATTTTTCTTGGTAAAACTCTGCTTTTGTTCCAGCTCTTTCTCTTTCCCTGCCTCCCTCACTGGAGGATGGCTGAAGCAACTTCAAGTGCCGCCTCAAAGGTCACCAGAAGTCCCTGGTTGCCCCCAGAGAACCCCACCAGCAGCAAACTCTCCTCTGACAGCTCACAAACTGGGACACACTGGGAAAAGGGCACCCCCACGTTTAAACACACGAATCATCCTCTTGCTGCTGCTCTGCATCCTGACTGTATTCCTCAGAAATATGTTTTTTCCCTGCGCATCCTGATGTCTCTTTAGCTGCCCCCACCGAGCTGTTCTTTGTCCTGCAGATATGTTTAACCTATTGCTTCCAGCTTGTGTGCACCTTTATTTACTCGCCTGCCTCCCTTGGTCTGTAAATAAGGACATTTGCACCGCCGGAGCTAATCAGAAAGCAAAGGTGAGCTGGAGTTGGACTTTTAACATTCATTTAGCTTTGGTTTGCAGAAGTCTTGCACTCCTGCTAAATTTTTAATGCAGATTAAGCCACGTGGCTCCCATTGAAGCTAGCCAGAGCCTTGCTTCTATTGGTGTACTCTGTCTTTTTATGTCTCGTATCCCCTTCTGTGTCTGTGACCTGCACCAAATGGCTGAGGAAGAACTCCAATATGACCCTGGTCTGTACTTGGCCATCGCAGGGTTGCCCCATAAGTGGGACCCTGGAGCATTTTGCCCTGTCCGCTTCTAAATTACTCGGCAAAGATTTTATCTCCTCCTTCCTGTTAAGAATTACCCTCAATAATTCCTGTTTTCTGAAGTAGGAAATGCAGCAGAGCAAAGAGGCGGTTGTGCACCTTTCATCTGGCGAGCCCTACGTACTTGGGTGCGTGGAGGATTTGTTCTCTGCTTGCTAAAACCTGCCGCTGCCCTTTTCTAGCAGCTCCCCCGTGACACGAGGAGCGGTGGTCCCTGGGAGCAGCACAACTATTCAAACACTCGCTCGACGCACAGCTTCACCTGCCCGGGTGGGTATATCCAAGCTCCTGCTTAGCTCCAGCTTCTTGCTCCGAACAGCTTGTGACATGGATGGAAACGCTGCTTGCCAGCAGACATGGAGATCTTTTCGAGGTGGTTTTGTCATCCGTAAGCTTCTTTATGGCAAAGCTCTGTGATCCCTAAGGCTGTAGCAAGTCTGGATTTTCTCAGGAGTGTTATCTGGGTGTTAGCTTTGAAGCTCTGGGCTGTGGAGCTGCATCTCCAACAGGGCTGCCAGACATGCCTGTTGCATGGGTGTAAATCAGCTCTGGAGTTTGTGGCAGCAGCAGGTTGTGGCTATGTAAGGTTCCCATCCCACCTTGGACCACCTGCATCTCCCTGGGAAACTGAAGCTGAAATCACTTCGCCTTTGCCTTTCAGAGTTGTTCTGATCTTTTGGGTCTTGCAAGTCTTGGAGAAGATGCTGTAGTGTGTGTGTCCTTCACCCTTCACTAGGGCAACAGAGCTCTGCAACCCATCCCAGCACCCTCCGTACGGTGCCAGGGCATGGCAGGGGAGGAGAAGACCAGGTCCTCTAGACAAGGTTTGTGAACGGGGATGTGGCTGCGCCTGGCCTGGGCCTGGCACGTGCAGCTGTTCGGTGTCTATGCATGGGATTAAAATAGCCAACATGCTCCTCGTGTCCCACCATGCTCCGCTTTACGTGCGAGAAGCAGGACACGACAGCAACGCCCTGAGGCGCAGCCCCACAAAGGGGGGCTCAGCGTGGAACAAGCCCTGGCCAAGGGCATCACAGCGGCTCTTTCATCCAGAGGTGGGGCAAGCAGTTGTATGGGCACCTCCAGAGCACTGCAGTACAACTGGTGGCACAGGGCATGTTTTTGGGGTTGTTTTTTGGGGGGGTTGTAGGGGGTTTTTGTTGATTTTTTTGTAGAGGGAGTTAACAGCTTCATGAGAACAGGTCCAACTCTTTCCAAAGCAATTACTCGTTGAACGCAGTTTGTGTAAAGAGATTTTGATAGACTGAAATTTTGGCCTTACAGCGATAAAATCCTTTTAAATACTGCCCAAGCTGAAATATTTATTTTTGGCTTTGTTAGCTGTCTGAAGTGATGAAAGGATTCTTTCGGGCAGCTGCTCCTTACATCTTGTATTGTCAGCTGTCCTGCGGAAAGGGAGGAAGAGATGCTCTCCTGACTTCCAGAAGCTCTCCGTGGGTTTGCAGCAATCAAGTGCTTACTTTTGCTCACCTGCTTGGAGCTGGAGATCACTCAGATGTCACCAGCATCAACCTTCTTCTTGCAATGTGCCCTAATGTCCAAGGAAGGAGACACTAATTTTGGCCTAATTAGGTCTTTTGAGGAGTCTGGGTCTGCTCTTGGCTCTGCCTCAGGCTTCCTGTGGCACCCACAGGGAAATTGGGGGGG
>WEIS01083501.1:297-11813 GCA_013389965.1 Todus mexicanus
TACACACAAAGCCCCCCAAAAAGAAGAAGGGAGAGGGAAAGAGAAGAGGAAGGCGGGGGTTGGGGGGGGGGAACCCAACAACCCAACACTTCACCCTTTGGAAATTTGTGCTCAGTCTAAACAATAGGAAGCCCATAATGCAGATTATAACACTCACTGACTCGAATCCATTATCTGCCCTCCACACTGTCTATATATTGATTTCCATATACTTTCTATTGCTCTCAATGACTGAGCAAAGCTCCAGTTAAGAGCCCGCGACACACAGGAGCGCTGCTTGAACTGCATCTCACCATTACAAGCCGGAGCCGGTTGTAAACACGAAATGCTCCCACTTTCCCGGTGTAGCTGTGAACAAGCACACGACACCCACCCCTCCCACACCCCCTCCGAAGAAGCGAGGCGGCCGGGCAGAGCCGGGGCCCCCCGCTCGCTGCCCAGGGGAGCCCGAGAATCCCCCTGCGGATCCCCCCGGCTTAGCTGCGCACTCCCGAGTCCCAGGGAAGAGGCTTGGGGCTGCTGCCCCGTCCCGGAGCCGCCTGTGGGGAAGGGGCCTCTGTCCCCGGCTCCCCTCGGGGCGCAGAGCCGGCAAAGCCGGGCGGGCAGAGCCGGGGAGCTGAGCTCCTCGCCCCCGGCCCTCTGCCTGCAGCCCCTCTCCCCAGCCCTGAGCTCCTCAGGAGGGATGGCAGTGGTTTCTCTAACTCTTGAGAGCCCAGCAGAGCAGAACTTTCCCAAGGCAGGATCCTCTGGAGGGTAAGTTGGATATTTGGATTAAGATCACTTCCTCACGGGTTCCTGCAGCGTGCGCGACAGAGAGAGTGAGAGAGGAGGTGAGGGAGGGAGGGAGCGAGCTCAGCCGAAAAGAGCCACCAAAGAGAGGGAGCAAACCAGCAAGAGCACAGGCTGATTTTGGGGAAGTGCTCTTAAAGGGAGGTGCGAGGGGAGCTGAGCCCCAGGAGCGCAGCTGAGGTGCCCCTGCCTCTTCGCAACCTCTCACTGCGGGGCACCGCTCCAGCAGGGGGGGGGACGAGGGGAGAGGAGGTATCGAGAGGGTTAAAGTGCTCCGAGAGAAGCAGAAATTTGGAAGTGAGTGTGTGCGTTGGGGGGAGGGGGAGTAAAGCGGTAATTCTGCTGCTGTAAGGACCCCAAATAATCCACTCGGAATCTGCATAGATCGGGGAGATCCGGGACAGTGTCACATCTTCTCCTCCCCCCTCCCTCCCTCCCCAGCTCCCTCCCTTCCTTCACTTTAATGAAGATTGTTAATTTGTTCCGAGGCAGTGCGCTGGGCTGATAAGTCCTCCCCAGCTAATATGTTCAAGTTTAAATACCAGCAGGTGCAAATTCGCTCTACTTAAGGCCGTAAAAATAATGCCGAAATTCAAGAGCACAAGAAGTTGGCCTCTGTATTGTGATTTATAAAAGGGAAATTGCGCTATACACAGCCAACTATTTACCAAAAAAACCCCAACCCCCAAAGCCCTGAAAGTGCTAAATTCTTCTTAATGATGCCGAAGGTGAAGTTGTTTCATATTGGACAAAATGGGCATTATTCTTTGTCATGTAAATCACCCTTCACTTGACCTTAGGTTAGAGGATAATGTTCATTCTTGCTTCACACTAAAACTTATTTAAATCAGAGAACTGATGAATCATTTCGCAAAATCCGCGTAACAAAGTGAAGAGGACTTACGGATCTTCATTCAAAAAACATGAGTTAGGAACACGTACCTTAAAAAAAAAAAAAAAAGGAAGTATTTGCTGCAAAACCCCGGGATTAAGAGGTTTTTATGTAACAAAGTTATCCTCCTTGGATTTCCTGAGAAATGTGTATATAATTTCGCATAACAAGATTAAAAGAAAGGAAAAGATATGAATCAAAGGAGCTACAGATACACAAAAGACCTTCAAGCAACAATTACTCTAATATATATATTAAAATAGGAACAAGAAATGAAAAGGTAGTTAACAATTGGGTAAACCAGAAATGAAGGTTTGATAAAGAAGATGCAGCTTGCGGTGCCATTTCATTCGATAAATACACTTTTGGCGCGGAGTGACAGGATCTGTTATTTTGACACAAAATGAAAGCGTTCCTGCAGATATCGAGACATAGATACACACGCAGACAGCTGTATACACTCATTTATAAATTAGTGGGTGCACGTGGAAGGAAATCTGAGCGTCTCTCCTTCCCAAAGCCAAGCAGGAAAATATCCCATAGGTGAGGCGCTGGGCTGAGGTAGGTTTAATACTGAAGTGCTAGAGATTATTGGAAATCAAATAAAAATTCGACGGGCACTGACCCATTAGAGGATTTGGCGGTGAGGAGGGAGAGATTTTCCGAGGCTTTTGTCGCTAATGTTTCAATGCTAGGCGCTAACTTTAAGAAAAGTGTCAGTAGAATAACAAATTGAGGGCATGAAAGGCCACGGAGAGAAAGCAACCAAGGATGCTCTTGACTTCTTAGCAGTTGCTTAGAAAGGATCTCGAGCTTAATGTGGGGACTCAATCAGCGGAGAGCACAAAGCTGGGGAAAGGGGGAGAGGAAAGTTGGGCTCAGCACGTGCACTTTTGGTCAAGTCGCTTGAGTGAGCACTGGAGGGGGAGCTGCGGGCGCCGAGTCCTCCCCGCGGCTACCCCCGCTGCCCCCGCACCGCCGCCACCGCCGGGCACCGCCGCGGGAGGGCACCGGGGGGTGGCTTACACGGGGGTTTCTCTTTTGCACCTTTGCGGGAGCTCAGGGAGTAAGCCGCCCCTGCTCGGGACAGGATCTGCTGCTGGGCTTCCCCGGCACAGCCGCGCCCAGGTGGCCGCCGAGGTGGGTGAGCAGCTAGAGCCCAGTTCGCCCCTTTCGCCGGGAGGTTTTTGTCAAAGGACGCCGTTACCAAACTCGGTCTGCCTGTGAGAAACAGCCGATTTTAAAGCCCGTCTATAAAGATTTTTAACAGCTTAGCGAATATCACAGATAAGGGGAATCTGGAAGATGCTCCCAGGACGTCAGACCTTAATGGGCTCCTTCAGTGGCGGGGAGAGCTCCATTCTGTTCCCTGCGCGTATTATACCGCAGACAGGATTCGATATATACTCTATTTAATCTTGCTCCGTGACAGAGCTGTTTAAGTGTATACCGTGCCTACATTCTTTGTATCAAGACCAAAAGGATGCATTGTTGAAAGAAAACTATTCAAAATCTTTCATCTGATAGAAACGATCCAGCAACTGTGAGGCAGCTACAGCACAATGGTTCTGTCTGCATAATAGGTGTCTCATAAAAATACAGCGTGTCACTGCAACAAAAAGTTAAAAGTCTTAAACGTATCCATCTTATATATCGCACGAAGTCAATAATATTCTAACCTCGCCTGCACCCCGCCATTAAATGGTACACGGCACTTTAAAATCGAGGGCATTGTGATTGAAATCCCAGTCTCTAGCAGAGAAAGAGGGGAGCAAGGTAAGTTAAGCGAGGACCATTACCGATGTAATGACCTGAGGGTAAATATTCATTAGGAAGAGGAGATTCCTCTTCTAATACCCGCTCTGTTTTCTTTGGAATGCAATATCACGGAGCCTAATGTAGTAGGAAAACCCAAGATTTAACAAGAGATTATAGCGAAGTGTGTTGGGTCGAGTTTGGGGAGATTTTTTTTTTCCAGAAACTTTCCTCAAGTGGGACGCAAATGCCAAGAATAGTTAAAAAAAATAAATATGAATTCACTTTTCTCATTTTATTAGGGCAGCTGGAGAAACTCGTTCCTTGCTTAGCCCCCGGTAGCAGAAAGCAGAGAACATTTAAGCAGCGCGGTTAGCAGCCCTGCCTCTCTCTCTTCCCTTGGTAGGTGCACTTAGCCGATGGAAAGGGAGACTGCACAGAGCCCCGGGGACAGAATTTGCCTCCTGAACTACACTTCTCTTTCTGAAGAACAGTAGCTCCGACCTCCAAAGCAACTGAGACTGGCACTTTAAAGTAGCTGCGAGCAGCGCTCCCGTGTCTTAACAGGGTCACAGAGGAGATTTGAGCCTTTTAATTTCCAGACATACGGAATTACTCCCCCGGAGTCCCGGTTTGTTTTGTTTTGGGTTTTTTTTTCCCCCTAATAAGACAGAAAGGGAAGCCGGCTACGAGTCCCTCACCCCCCTAAGACAGATAAAGGGGGTGTTGGGGTGGCCGAGCGGGGGCACCTCTGGCTGGGGGAGATCACTCCGTGTTGTGAGGCGGGACGGCGCCGGGGGCTCCCGGCCCAAGCCCTCGCCCTGTGCGGCAGCCAAGGGGTGCATCGCCTGGTGTGACCTTCAGGGAGCACATTTCAACTGCTAAACATCGAGGAAAGTGCTCCTCTGGCTCGCAGGCGCCATGTTAACGCCGGGAGCCGGGGCTGCGGTGGGGGGAGGGCGGCTCCGCAGTTGGTCGAGTTTGGCGCAGTTGTGAATTGAGGCTGAGCGGGGCTGCCCACGGCTCCAGAAAAACAAAAAGTACTACGGGATTCTCCCCGTCCTTCTCTTCCGCTCCTCCCGAGAGGATGCGCTTTGTAATATCGATGCCTGCTCTGGGACAACTACGGAGCATCCCCGCCCGGTGAGGAGGGGAGGAATCCTGGGGGTGCCGCAGGGTGTCGGCCCAGGGCCCCGACCTTCGCTTTGCCGGGGTCTCTGGGCACCCCCGGGCGCAGCCTGCGACTGCCCAGCTTCCCCTCATCCTGCTGCTTGCAAGAGCGTTGGTGGGAAGAGTCTCCAAGCCTCCCTTCCCTCCGCGCACCTCTCATTTGTGCTGGGAAGGCTGCGAGCTACAAAATCAGAATACAACCCGCCCGGACCGTCTCCCCCCGTATACGATGATTTCACGGGCTGGGGGGCTGCACACACTCTCCGAGCAATCCGGTCCCCCGACTCACGCTAAGACCTGCTGCTTAGTCAACGGCGCTGTTTTGTCTTTTCCCGTTCTAGATTCACGCACTTATTTGTCTATTTATTTATTTAAAAACGTGAACAAACCCATAACTTTTGCAGATGGGCAGGAGCGGACGGAACAACACGGCGATCTTGGCGGGGACACAGCGAAGTCGGGCCAAGCCGCTCCTCCCTAGGGCCGCAGGGCCGGTGCCGTCCTAAACGTTCAAGTCCTCGTCAGGATTTCGGAACAAAGGCAGCCCAGCCCAGCTCCTCCACGCACATAATCTCCATTGTAATCCTGAGCTTTTCCTCCTTTATTTTATTTTTTTAATTATTTTTTTTCCATTTAGCCTGTTTTCCAGCCTGTGGTTCCTGAAGGTCAGATGGAGAGGTCATGGCTCTGCATCCCCTATAAATAGATTTTGATATTTAGACAGCTATTGCTACTCAATATTAACTTACAGGATAATGGCGAGAGATACCGTATGCGCTGAACCTGTTATTCACGAGTGAGCAGCATCTGTCGAATACAATTCTCATCTCTTCGCCCTGTTTGGCTATAGAGCAAATCAATAGGGCGAAGGACGTCTTGAGGCTGGTGGAAAGGGGGAGCACGACGGCTCTGTGGGAACACAGTTGCAAGTACAGTGTTGAAACTACCACCACAACTCGAGAGAGCTGAAGTCAAGAGCCAGGTAGGCACTGACCAGCTCTCAGAGAGTGGAAGACTCATTCAGGAGCAGCTGGCAGAAAGGTTACAGTGCAAGGTTTATTCTAGGGCTTCTGACCTTTCACTGTAAAACACGAGAAATGCTGATGAAGTGGAAGGGTCTCCCCTATGCACATTCACAGCTCGATATTCCCTATTTCCGACTTTAAAAATAGTAGGTTCCAGATAGGTCTGACCCAGAGACTCGGAGCTCACCACTAACCCTCTTGCTGCTCACAGAGCACTCAAGGGAAAGCAAGCCTTCAGCTATGTGAAATATTTGAAACGGAGCACTAAGAAATCGTGTTTCCTTTCCACAAAGCACCTCTTCTTCCGTCCTGCCCCAAATCCCCCTCTGCCTTGCACCACCTGAAAGACAGAAAGGCTTTCACGTTCCCCACCCGTTCTGGGTGTCTTTATTTCCTTCGTGGGCAGTGGCGGTCTCCGTGCAGGGCGAAGGGTGTGTGTGTGTGAGAGAGGTGTGTGTGGGAGGGAGGTGTGTGTGTGGAGGGACTGGAGGTGGCCAGACCCCCGCAGGACTGGGAGAGGAACGGGGCCAGGCTGAAAGCACCACTTCTCCCTCGTTTTGTTGGTTCACGCGTGGGTCCTACACCTGCAAAGGAGAAGCCCCGTGTTGCTGGCGAGATGGCAGCTCTAGAAACTAGTTGTAATCGAGATATTTTTTGGGGGGGTAAAAACACGCACGCGTCTACATCCCCTTACCTGGACATGGGGGTGGTGGTGAAGATGGACGGTTATTGCTCGCGTGTGAATTTTGTGTTTAAAAGAGGTAGCCTGCGGAAGGAGAGGGAGGAGAGAAGCACTGAACGGTTTAATTTAATCAATAAAGTGTCTGAAAGAGCTGTCGAGATTTGGTTCTCCCCTTTGCTCGTTTAACTCTCTCTTTAAGGTTCATGTGCAACATCTGGTAGCTGTGCCTCTGCGCGTGTGTTTCGGTGGGTGGTGTGCTCCTGATTTTAAGAAAGGGGATTATTGCGGAGGCAGAGACACAAAAGAGGCAGTTTTTAAGACGCCGCGACTCCCTAAAGCCTTGGGGTTTTACAACCAGCCCAAGCAGCAGCGAAACAGACTTTCTGTCAGAAGTTTCCTGCCGTTCCGGCGGGGAGCGAAGCCTCCGGAGCTGCCTCAGGCGAGAACCCCGGGTGCAGGGCTGGGGACACCGGGCAGGGCGTGAGGGAGGGTAACGAGGGGTACTAGGGGCAGGAGTCCAGCAGCCCCGGCCTGTCCTTCCCCGGGGCTACCCGAGGCGACGATGAGCGACCTTTGCCTGCGGAGAGGAGCGGGAGCGCTCGTGCCGGGAGCTCCACCGAAGGGACGGACGCGACTTTGCGCCTGGTTTCGTGGCTCGCCGGAGAGGGCAAGGTGCCGGCTCTTCCCCAGCGGCCTCCTGCCCGGCGTTCCTCTCCGGGATCTCCGGAGGGTGCCGGGCCGTGCCTGGCGCTGCACGTCCCCGGTGCTTGGCAGGAGCCCCTCTCAGCCCCCTCGGGTGGGCAGTCCGGGGGCTACAGGGCGAAGATCGTGAGCTAACCCCCATCTCGGGGCTCTCTTTGACCTGATGTGCTGCTTAGGGGGAGCTATTACGCAAGTTGTCCCCGTAAGTGAAATCGGGGTTTTTGTGAGGTGCGGTCCCCATACATTTTTAACCACAGTGATTACTAAATTAATAGCAGGCCCCTAAGACAGATGTCAAAACGTCTTGAAAATGTTTATCTGTGAATGACTGAGGAGGTGGCAAGACGCATTATCTGATTGTATAATGAAATATGTATGAGGAACAGCTGTTTGCAATGGTCACCTCCCGTTGTTTCATTAGCCTAGAGCCTCCTCTTTAAAAGGCTTCCTCTAAAGCTGCCAGAGACCTTCCCTCAAGTTGGCCATTTAGCGCCGGCCGCTTCCACCGGCGCCGGCGGCCGAGCCGTGCCCGCGGGAGGCGCAGGGGGAAGGGGGAACCCGGGGCTGTCCCTAGGCCGGGCCAGGGGCTCTCCCCGTGGCATTTCTCACCGGTGGTTTGCTCCGAAGGAGGGAGGGAGGAGGCTCGGATGGGATCCGAAGATGTCTTGCCGGGCAATGTCAAGCTGAAGAGGATGCCCCGGGAGGAAGGATCCTAGACGGTCACCTCGGAAGTGCAGCAAACAGCTATTTATTAAGATTTCATGCCGAACAGCGACAGCCTCCTCGACTGCTTAGTGTTGACATAAACTTCCAGACGTCGAGCATATGCTGTTACATAGCATTGTTTATGTGCGGTACCAGATGTTGCTTTGCATCCTATTGTCTGGAGACAATGTTTAGTTCAGGTTAAAATATCTTTACTTAAACTGCTCAGTTGGCCATTGTGTGAGCATTAGTGAAGTGTCATGGAGAGGTAATGGGAAGTCCGGGGAGGTTAGCTGTCCGAGCATGGCCAGGAGGTCCCTGGTTCATCGTGGGGTTACAGCCACCACTGTCCTCTTTTGTTCTCCCTCCTCAGAGAACCCTTGTCCTTCCTCTAAAAGGATGTGCCCTGCTCTCTTTCCCTTCGGAGCTTTCTCCACCGGCTTCATGAAACGGCCCGATGTTTGTTTTTCTAGTTCCCCTAAATCTCCCGCAAGAGGAAAGCCGAGCGCTGTTCTGCGTCACCGGGGCCGGGCTGAGCACCGGGGCAGCCGCACACCCCTGCTCAGGGATGCTGGCCCCGGGGGGAAATCGGTCCTGACCGCAGAGTTCACACTCCAACCAGGGCAGAGGCTCCCCCCTCTCCCCCAAAATGCCCACTGCCCCCAGGCCGGGGCGGCCGGGCGCACCCCGGCAGGGCGAGCCCTTCGCAGGCAGCCGCCACCAGTGGGAAGGGGCTCTCCTGGAGCCTTTTCTTCCCTTGAACCCCTCAGCCTGGGCCAGCCGCAGCAGCTGACCTGTGGCAAGACTTTTGCTCCGGGATAGAGAGAGGGGAAAAGCAAAAAAATAGGGGGGAAAAAAAAAAAAAAGCAAGCGCTATAGACTTTAATCGGATTTCTCCCCAAACACTTCTGGTATGTTGTTGTTATGCATCTATATGGAGATCATTATTTATAAATGAGCGAGTACGATCAGTCGCAAAGACTTTAAGAGCTCGGATTTGTGTCATTAAGTTGAGGGCGGGGTAGAGCGATTTAGCGGGGGGCGGAGGTGCTGGCCGGGGGTGCCCAGCCGCCCCAGCCGCCTTGGCGACCAGAAGGTCACCAGCCACTCCGCTTTCCCTTTGGCCACCCTGTCACTCCCGGCGAGACCCTCCCGGGGGTCGAGGGAGGCCTCGGGCTCGGCCCCGGTGCCCGGGGCTGCGCGGAGGGGCCGGGCCGGGGGCCGAGGGGCTGCGGGTCGTGCAGCCGCTAACTCTCTTTTCTGTCACCGCGGTCCTGCTTCACACAATGGAGGCGTATTTCCCTGTAAACTAGGTGCCCCGCTAAGAGTGAGGACGATATGAGAACATTTCCAGCAGCAGCAGTGGTTTTACCAGGTCGAGATAAACCCTACCCCCTCTGCTCCCTGACATTTGTAAAGCCACTTCAGGATGCAGTTAACATCTCTCTAAATGCCCGAATTAAACAAAAAGCCGCATCGTGCATTTCAGCGTTGAGAGCAGAGGTTTTGCAACGCGATGCACTGTATAATGTGGATGTATTCGCGTTATTTCCAGCATTTTTTGCTTGTGCGTAATCCCTTATGCCTTTTATTATAATCCTACACATTACAGTTAATCTGTAATGATACTGCTTCAGAGGGACCTGTTGCATACAGTGATGGTAATTTGTAACCTTGGTAACAGTTTAAAATAAAGATTATAACAATGATGTCAACTGTTTTTATTCACCATACCGTAAACGGGGTCTCAATATCATTACGCCTGTAGAGGACAGAGTTTAAGAAACAGTTACGAGGTTCCACTTTGTATAGCGTGAGCTATCACTTTTTTCGCTTGTCCTTAGTAAACACCGTAGTGGTTCTAAATAGTATAAATGTTTTCGTACTGTCGAGGATTCTGTAAACTTTAATTTTCTGAACGAGGAGGATGTAATTATGAATTAGGGTTGTCAGGATCCAAGTACCCTCACCAAGAACATTTTAGTCTTCCACAGAAATACCTCAGAGTAAGTACCACTTAGAAACCCTAATGAATAATGCTAACACTGGCTTTACCATTAGCCTTGTGCACAAACCCTCCCCTTTATTAAATCTTGCATGAAACACTCACAAACTGAAAGCCAAATTAAATGTAATTGCTTTTATTTACCTGTTGCTTTTATATAATTAAAATATTTTCAGTTACATTTGTTAAACAGCATCCTATTCGATTATTACCTGCCATATCTATTAATCCATTTTTTGTGTATTAACTGCACCACCATTAGCTATTGAAATATATATATTACACATATTGTCTTTGCCAAGACATGTTTCAGTTCTCATTAACAAAAATATTCTTGTGGAAGATTCTATGAAGCATGTTTTTTCACGCACACATTAATAATCACAGTTGTCAAGAACTAAATATGCACAGATTGCAAATGGAAGGAAAATATTACACGCAAAATGAAATATACAGTAGAATTGAAGCATAAGTATTTTTCCTCCTTAAAATAAAAAACTTATAGGGTGAAAAACTGAGCTGTTAAGCTTACTTAAAAGATGGCTTTGTTGGTTTAATTATACTGTAGTTATTTTATAAATATGTTTCAAAGGAAGCTTGCCATATTGAATGTCAATGAAGCCTGTAAAGAAAAGACTTACAAAAGCTAATGCATACCAAATACCAAATTTTAGTCATTAGCATTCCTATTTATTACAAACTAAAGGAACCTATTAACAGACAGGAATTTCTATTTAGCTAGCATTACAATGTTTAGCCATTAAAATAAAAAAGGACAAAAAATGACCCCCGCCCCACTTAGAACTATATGTTCTTTTTACTTCGAAAGACAAGTGTATCAAACCCCTCTGATAACAGAAACTACGATTCTTTGTTATTACTGGCTGAACCAAACCAAACCCTTTACTGCTTTATGCGGGCAAAATTACTACTTTTTCCAAAGGACAAGATCTGTCTGAATAAGAGCTTCAGATATTCTGCACGTACCTTAACAGCTGCATTTGAGGGACCCTTGGTTATGGGGCAGCGCGGGTTGGCTTTGCGCTGCTGCAGGCCTACAGGGTCAAGCCTGGAGGCTGCCGGGCCTGATCCAACGTCAGTAGGCACTTCCCTATGGCATTCAGTAGTTTAGATCAAGTCTGGGGGGTGAATAGCAGCTTTCACACTTAGGATGGAGGAAGGAAGGACTAAACCATTCATTAGGTTAGGCAGGCTGCTAACCAGAAGTTTCTTTTCTTTTTGTGCTTGTCGCAAAATCAGCATATTTATTCATGTGCTGCCTATTTGTTCAAGAATTCCTTTAAAACCTCTCGGCCAAGCATTTCTACTTTCAAATACCTTTAAGACGCTGTGTTTTTTGTCTCTTTTGAAGATGAGTGTGTGCATATGTAATACATCTCAGAGCTTCTAAAATTTGTTAAGCATATTATTATGTAATGTATTAGATTTCACATTAAAAATGTAAATAAGCTTTCTTGTTTTTTTCACTGAACCGTACACTTTTGTGTAAAAGAAGAAACTTTTGTGGACACTGATATTTGTGATGAGGTAACAAACTGATAAGTCTTTTCCCCACTGTTGCATCTGACACGGTCCTTGCCTTCTCAGCTTGTGAGCGTCGTTACTTGAGACTCTGTTGTGCCCATTCAAACTGACAGAGAAATTCAGAACAGGACCAAAAAAGCAGCACAACTGCTACAGAGCTTTCTGGATGACAGATGCTGTCAAATGCCTGTTTTGCTTCAAAGATTACTTCAGTTTTCAAATAGTCTGGGGTGGGGAGGTGGGGGT
>WEIS01083521.1:0-24932 GCA_013389965.1 Todus mexicanus
GCATCGAGTTCTCCCACAAATTGCTCCAGTGGCTTGGCCAGCTGCAGGTGGCTCACTCTGTGGTCTCCAAGTCGTCTTTTATGCCGTGTGGTGCTGCTCCCTGGCATCTTGCCCCTGTGCCCAAGACTCTTTGGGGAGTTGTGGAAACCCCGATTTCCCAGTTTGCTTAAAGGTCTGAAGAACAGGTTGTCGAAGAGGAGCAATGGTTGGAAATCCTTGAGCTTTCTTTCTCTACCTGTGAGCTGCTGTGAACTTAATTTAATGCCTTGTTGTTCTTTCCCTGCGCAGAATTGTTCTTGGCTCGGGTCACACTCGGTTCCAATTTACAGCTGTCTAATATTAAGGCTGATGCTAAGAATAAGTTCCCTACCGTTGTGACGTTGTCAGGGCCTTGGCGTCTGTAAGTGCATCTGGATTACATGTCAATTTACAGTTTTTCCTACTTTCCTTGAGCGATGGCTAGAAATTGCTTGCCGGTGGGTTTTACTAGCTATAACCCCGACTGCCCACCGGCACGGCCTGCCCTGTGCGATAGGAAGCCAAAGCATTAGGTTTTGACGTTACCTGCCCTGGACCCTTCATGCGGAGGGCTGTTCGTGTTTGGGTGCTGTTTCTCCCCCACGCTGTTAGGAGCTCATTTTTCTGGCTGTTGTGTTACACCTTAGAGAGTGAGAGGTGAGCAGGGGGTCGTATCTGACCCTTCCACATAGGAAAAACCAGATTTCGTTGTTCTGAAGACACAGAGCTAGGGACTGGGCTGGTGAAAGGAGGGCTATTCCTGTTGTAGAAGGGGCTTACCCTGTAGAAGGAAGGCACAGCGTAACTCAGCTGTAGGAGAAAGGCAGCGTTTCGAGATCGAGTGGGTCACAGGTTAAATAGCAGGCAAGTGTCAAACTTCTGGAGGCAAAAAGGAGCAGAGCTTCGGGAGGTGTTTAATTCTCCCAGCAGATGCCGCGCTCGGAGGAGTCATAAAGCAGGGTCAGGAAACGTCTCTTCCTGAGACTGACTCTCTGCTTCTCTTCAAATTCAATTAGGCGCCGAGCAACAGGGATGCTGCTCCAGATGGCAGGGGCAGCATCGGAGCAGGAGCTGCTCCCTGGGACGGAGAGAGGAGCAGTGGGGAAGGGAGACGAGCTGCTGTCTGAAATGCAAAGGGAACGAGTTGGTGAATAGAGAGCCAGGAGGTCAGGCAGAGGAGGGAGCGGGAACAGCCACACCGTTTTAGCTGCAGGTCACTGCCTCTAAAGGCTGGGTGCTGCTGCGCAGGGGGACCTGCTCCTCTATTTCCATTTTTACAATGCAGGTTTATCAGATTTTCTTGGCTGGAGCAACGTGCGTGAGCGTGTGATCTGTTTTACTAGTTTTCCCAGCCTGGCACTACACAGGCTGAAGAATGAAGACATGGCCCTTGCTCACCTGGCTGCTGGGCTTTGTCTGACCTATGGTATCCCAGATTCCTATTTCTGATTTAGGCTAATAAATCCCCTTTTCTCAGGGGAATAGAGGAAAAAACAGGGAGATGGAACTTTTAACAAAGAGCAAGCAACTCCTGGAAAACTAAAGGCTGATAAATGTCTAATCTGGGAGAATACCTTTCTAAGCAAAGCTACTCCCTGCACTATTCTCAGGGAAGCTGAAGTCAGTTCCTGAAGGAATGAATCTCCTCATAATTGCCTCTGATGAGCGTGTTTATCATACTAGCTGAGTGATTGCACTGCTGTCCGCAGGGACTTCTGTTAATTGATTAAAAATACTTTTTCACTTCAGTATGCACTTTATTTATCTGATGGAGGGAAAAAATCTGATCAAGCATCTTGACTCAGAGAAAGATGCTGAAGGAGAGTTGGAGGAGAATTATGGGGAAGGAGAGCAGATTCTCCTCAAAGAATCTAATCAGAAACACAAAGAAGGTTGTAAGATAAATATGTTCAAAAGAATAATGTTTCTCTATCATCGTATTTCAACCACAAGATTGCGTGAAGATGAGATTCACCTTCACAGTCCAACATGCCAGTCTGATCCAGCCATAGAAGGAAGCTCAGCTGGGAAATGCACATTGCGCTCATATGAAGATGCGAAATCTCACAGGCAGCTAAGGAAAGTCAGCGGTCTAAATGGTCAGGACAAATGAGACGTTGCTTGGGCCAGGTTGGCTTTATTCCTGGGTTTCAGAAGCCCGCATGTGAGCTCTCTGAACTTTAGAGCAGATGATCAAGTTAGCTCCGTCGTGCTCTTATGAAGCAGCTCGCAAAGTCTTTTCAAAGTTTTATTGGTTTTGTTTCGGTTGTTTTGTGTGTGGGTTTTTGTTGCCTTTTTTTTTAAACGTAAATTTCACACCTTTACAGAACAGCTCCCCCCTTTTCTCCCCCCTTCTTTCTTTGAAACAGTAGAAGTGCTTGAAGGCCTTAATCTGCAAGCGCTACTCATGAATTATTAGCAAGGCTCCTCCTGCCAGCGGAGCTATGCACAGGGGTGAGCGGTCATGAAGCTGAGCTTTTGGCCCAGAAAACCCCCTCTGGCTGAGAAAGGTGCAAAGAATGTGCTTGTTAAAATGTGCACACTCAAAAAAGCCAATTAAAAAATTACTAAGGCCACAAACAGCTCAGCTTAACCAGGGGTGGGCCCCTTACATTTGAGGTAGCCTGACTTTCAATTTGGATGGTCTCTGTGTAGCTGCTTAGTGCACTGAAGAGGCTGACAAATCCAGCAGTCTGACCACATAGTTTCCAGTGATTAAAATGAAATGTGCGATCACTTCTGCAAGCTGCTTCAAGAGTATCTACCCATTAACTTTCCACATAAGAGATTTCCCTGAGATTTTTCCACTTCTCTATAAAGCCTTTTCTATGTTGGCAGCTCCCGCAGGAGGATCTGAGACTGCCTGGAAAGCCTGAGGGCCCGAAGCCCTCGCTGTGTGGCACTGCGGTGCAGCGGAGAGGTGCCAGGCCTGTAGGCTGGCTCAGCAGCAGCAAGCCTCTCACGGCTTATGCAACTGTCAGGGTTGGAAGGGACCTCAAAGATCGCAGCTTCGTGCTGCTCCAGGTGGCCCCACACCAGAGGAGCAGGCTGAGCTTTTTCACAGAGGCTGAGCTTGACTCTGGGGAGCGGCTTTGTTCTTGGCCAGAGGTCCCTAAAAGCTGCGCAGAGAGCGCACAGGTGCAGATCGTATTAACGCTCACAGAAAGATCCTGCTCTGATACCTGGGTGAAAAACCTGCTCCCTCTGAGCTCCCTCGCCATACACCATACTGTGACGAGGGTTTGGTGGCAGAGTGGCTCCGTAGTCTTAACTTACCTTCCTGAGCGCCCCTGCCAGCTCACGGTCTGCACTCTGTTGGTATGTCCACACTCCTTCCAGCTAAACGGAGATGAAAAATTGCGGAAGCTGGTAGGAAATGGAGTCAGAAGCTGCGCTTTCCTTGTAGGATAGGCTGAATGTCAAAGATGTGCTAAGAGCTTTCTCCGAGAGCAGAAGGTAAAGCTCTTCTGCTGGACCTTCTCTGCACAGTCACCAACTCTTGCCGAGCTGCTGTGGATCCAGAGCTCAGTTTCTGTCAGGGTCTTTTAGCTGATGTAGTCCAAGCACTCATGAGGGACATGTCCTCCCTTGATCACACAAGCAACAATATATATCAGCGTTTAAATACACAAATACAAAGGCTTCGAACTCTGCATGCTTTTAAGGTCCTCTTAGGGAGGCCATCGGTTTGATTAAAATCTCTTTTAACTTTTGTTGCTGATGGTGCTTTATTTGGTAAGAAGAGAAAAAGCCCGCTTTATCCTAGATGCCTTCCCCAGGCTTTTGCTTCCACGGGCAACTGGATATGAAAACTGGGATGGCATAATATTAGCTGGTCAAAACAGGGGAAGAGAAGTCACAGCTGGTACTTTGTTGGTTCCATTTCCTTTGAGACCTGCCTCTTACTCTTCCACTCTTCTATTCTATCTGTGTTCCCACCCCAACTGATTTCAGTTCATGCCCATCGCTGGGAGACTTTGCACTGCATCGAGAGTACTTTGGGCAGACCCCACGCGTGGCGTACGGGAGCACGCAGCCTCCGACGTGAGTCCTGACCGTGATTCTCTGCAGTACCGTTTGTGGAGATGACGCTTCCCCGTGAAGTACGGTTAGTACAGTCCTGGGGTTTCCAGTTTTCTCCCTATTTCTGATCTTGTCTCCACTGTTAACTCTGTAATTCTGGGCAGATGTGCGCGTCTTTGGCCTGCCCTTTCCGTTCCGTGGGAAATACAATACTTTTGCCTTCTTGCTAAACCCAGCGTCAGGAAGATTAAAGAAAGTTTGAGAAATGTTTGCAAGCCCTGGCAAACCCACAAACTATTCTAGGTGCCAGAAATGAAAACAACTAAATAACCATCTGGAAATGATAGCAATAGTTTCACAGCAAAGTAAAATCATAACGCGTAACAGTCGCAGCGTGGCTGAAGCACCTTCTATTTTCCTCATATTAAAATACCAATTTCTGAACCGTATGCAGAGGAGTTAGGCTGCAATCCGACAGGTTCTGCTGCCCTTGAAAATTTTGCCATCGAGCGTATCTTAAAAAGGCGATTGATGACTCCTGTGTGGTGACATTACCTCTATTTCTGTCCATCAGTAATGGACAGCAGGCACCTCTGAGAGATGGCATATCAACTTCTTAACTGTGTTGTAATGTATACAGTCTATGCAGCGCAGATTAGACCTCTGTCTCTGACCTTGAGCGTCCTGACACAGCAGGTTTCCCTGCTCCTTTTGGCAGGAGGCGATACATTCAGACTCCTCTTTAACACTTTACACCAGCCCCTGATGGGACTTTGAGACAGACAGGCAATCACGGGGCTTGACTGACTGACGCCCAAGCCTTGGGTATGTCAGTCTGGCCTGAAGTGAGGAGGAGATCTTTTGGGGAGAGGTGGCTCTGGGTGCTCTGTAGAGTGAGCCCACATGTATGATGCTCTGTGTCTTTCTGGGGAGACTGACTCTATATTTAACATGCACTTAAAGAACTCTAACAGAAAATAAAGACTGTGATCAGATCTATTCGTTGTCAGCTTGGATGAGTTTTTACTTTAAAAGCAAGATCACTCTGTGAGATGCATGTTTCTTCAGTGACAACCTTTTCCCCTCTCCCAAACCAAAGGATGGAGCTATTTCCAGACTGTGGTGTGAACTCTTCCAGTGGGATTATTTGTAGCTGGGCCCTTCTTTTAGCTCTCAGCGCAGCTTTACAAGCATTTTCTCTGTGTAGGAGTGGGACATACGGTGTAGTGATGAAAATCCAGGCAGTGGGGAGCAGCGTCAGACGTGACTTAAGCCAGTGTTGCACCAGACGCGGAGGTGCTCCTCGTGGGGAGAAGTCCCTGTGACACAGAAGGGGGGTGGCCAGAGGGAACGCCTTTCCGTGTGGGAAACCTCTTTAAAGCAGCTTTTGGAACTAAAACAGAAGAGAGGAGCATGGAGGCTTTGTGGACTCTGGCAGTGTTACTTGGTAACAAACTTGATACTTGCTCCTCTGGCTCGTTATTCAAAAGATTTTAGCCTAGATTCTTGCCTCACCTGCTGTGTCTCTGTACTTTAGGAAGAAGAGATTCCCTCCTTGAAGAACTGCTGCTAAAGAAAGGACAATATACCTGACAGCACAACTCTAGCGACTCTCTGTCACAGGTATGAGGAAAGAGGGAACCTTTATTGATGGAAATTTAATTTGTCATATGTGGTCTACCCATGCAGTGCTCTTGCAGATGGAAGAACAGGTGTGTTTATAATGCTGGAAAAGAGCCACTCTGGGGATGACAGATACATTATCACAATTAGAAACAAGAATACATTTAGTAGAATTAAGTAATAATACTTCCAGTTTAAACAGGGATATCACACCCACCCAGGCATCCCTGAGAAAATACACGGCATGCAATGTATAATTCCACACTAAGGAGGAATTCCTTGTGTGTCCAGCCCCAGAGCCTTTGGGAAGCATGCGCTTTTCTCTGCTGAGGGAGAAAATTCCTCTCTGTAGGCAGGAATGAGAACGTGCACACTCGGTGACACCGCTCGTTTCACAGAGTGGACACAAATGAGAGCCCAGGTTGCCTGTCTCCCTCACAAACTAGTCTTGAGACTTCAAATATGCGAGTATGCAGCTCCTATTGCGCTTAAGTCAACTGTTTTCTGTTTGCAGATCGTGACCCTCTTGTCCTTTCTGCGTTGCTTAGTGGAGCAGGGTGGGGTGAGCATCTAGCTGGGAGACAGAGCCCTGTGAATGGTGAACTTTTGTGAGCAGTCACAGCTGGGAAAAGCTGAGTCACTGATCTGACCTTCAGAAGAGAGCAGACTAAGGAGCAGGCACGACTGTTTCCTTAAGACTGACATTTACAAGTAGATGGATGCATTCTGAAACAAATGATCATCAGCTAATCTGCTCCTACCTGTGGTTTGTCTCAGAGCGTTTATCAATGTTGTCCGAGATGAGTGTCATCTGAGAGGGACTGACGGGCAGATTTGTACAGCACAGCTCGATGTTGAGAGAGTCTGCTTAGGTTTGCATCGTTTATTCTCTGTATTGATTCACAGTTACACCACAACTGCTGCCATTCAAAAGTCAGATGCTCCCTCATTCCTCCACTCAAGTCCTAAATTTCTTTGCTGCGTGTTTCCATACGGGTCCTCGGCTATTTTGGGCATGCCTGAGTGCACATTGCACCCTAAGTCTTACATTCAGGTGCCTGGTACTTCATTCCTCCCTCTCACTGCTCAGGAGAGAAACAGTTGAGTGTTTCCTGGGGCTCACAGAGCTCCCAATAAGGAGCTGAAAGGCATTCAGTTAGCTCAGGACAGGTTGATAGGCCTCTGGGCAGTTTTGGTAATAGATGAAGTTGTAGATGTTCAGATTATGGGTATTTCTCCTCAATATCAATAGCTGACAATGTCTGGTGTGTTGAGGGTTGTGGGGTTTTTTTAACACCGTTCCATTTATTTTTTAATAGTACTGTGAAAAACTATTGCCAAGTAACCCCTGTAAAGAACGCAAGTTGATCAAAGTATAAATCCACAAATTCAAGCACTGATTTGGAAGATGAATTGCAGTATCATTAAAAAATCAGCATGTAGTAGAAACCGCAGGATGCCAGTAGTTTAGCATCGCTCCGAAGAGTCAGCAGCACTTTTCAAGCATTCGGATTATTCACGTAGGAGTCAAAATGCTGCTGTGTGAGGGGTTAAATTGCGGGGCATCTCACATTCCTGCTCTCTGGTAATGGAATATGGAGCTTTTCACCTCTAGGTAACTTCGGGATCTACTAACGTGGCTGTCCTCTGTGAAATGGTGTAAGCCCTGTTCTCCAAGTGAGAGATCTCTCTCTTTCTCTCCCTTCCTCCCCAATACATCTCACATTTTGGTATTTCCGATGAGGAGAGTGTACAAATTCCTCACCAGCACAGTCAGAGGCTGTGCAGAACCTGCTGCCACTCAAGGAACCAGACAGGGCACACACAAGGATGTTATGCAAACTAGACGGGAATCTTCCTTAAGCTGAGAGATCTGGAAAGATCACCTTGTATAAACACTTCGGATACGTTTGCAAGTGATTTTAAAATAGCGAGGCTACGCAGCCTCATTGCAGTGAGTGACTAACGCCTAAGCAAGCACACTGCTTACATTCTGTGTGGAGATCTGACAGCTTGTTTTGCTGCGTCTGTTGACATTATATTTGTCACGTCTTTATCTGCAGTGGCTGCTCTGTGGATGGACAGAGGCTATCTATCTGCAGAGCTGTCAGTCAATAACTTTCATCAATATTCACTTAATTTTTAGAGTAGAGAACAATCACACTGCACCGGGAGATAAGGACAAGTCGGTGTGTTAGATAGCTTGGCATGTTTGGCTGGTATCTCTCTGTCAGTGCTGTTTTGAGGCACAGAATCGTAGAATGGTAGAGGCTGGAAGGGACCTCTGGAGATCATCTAGTCCAACACCCCTGCTAAAGCAGGTTCACGTAGAACAGGTTGCACAAGAACTCGTCTAGGCAGCTTTTGAAAATCACCAGAGAAGGAGACTCCACAACCCCTCTGGGCACCCTGGGCCAGGCTCTGTCACTCTCAAAGGAAAAATTGATTTCTCTGTGTCAAGGCGGAACTTGTGTTCCAGTTTGTGCCCATTGTCCCTTGTCCTGTTGCTGGACACCACTGACAAAGAGACCACCCCCATCCTTTTGACACACACACAGTCTCTGGATAGCACATTTGTCTTTCTGCTGACAACCAAACTGCTTCATATGTAGAGAAACTCGTCCTTACTAGTCCTGCAAATAGGCCTTAATGGTCCTGACCAGGACTGCACCCATAGCCCCTGCCCACGAGCCCAGGACCTCTATTTAAGCTCAGCTCTGGGCCTTCAGTTTTGGCTGGAGCTACACAAGTGCTGGTCTCCAGCTTGGCTGTGCTTGCGCCTGGCTGTGGATGCTGCTGCTGCAGATCTGCAGACTGGCTTGATCGTTCACCTTCCTCCGCACCATGAAGGTGTCTGATCTTGGCTGCTATCTGCAGCTTGCCTTGCTCAGGTAGTGTGGGGTGGGGCCCTGGCTGGGAAGGCGCCTGTCCTGCCAGCCCTGTTCCTGTGCTTGCCTCCTTTCCTGTCCCTCGCTGAGCAACTGGCCCTTCCTGCTTCCTGATCATAGCAGAAGTGCTGAAGGGCCAGCTGGGGCAATCTTTAGTGCTGAGAGTTACATTTTTACAAGCTCTGGAAAGAAATGCCTCTCTATTAATCAAACATAAACGTGAAGAAGGCATTACGTATTTGCGTGACTCCCCCCTGCTCCCAAAGCTTTGCAAGCCGAGGATGCACGGAGCCGTTGGGGCAACACGGTTTCTGTGGCTCAAGCACTAACTGCTCCGTGATCTATTAAGTAGCGCCAAGTGCCTCATGCGTTGGTGGAAAAGGTGCTTGTGTTTGAAGAGGTGGTTTATGGATACTGCTTTGCTCAGGAGCCTGCCTGGAGCTGACATCCCTATGTCCTGTTTAGTACATAAGGCGGGTTTGAGCTGTGGGTTCCTGGAAGCCTTTCTGTTCAGCAGCATCCCTGCATGCACTTCTTCAGCCGACCTAGCAGCTGTGTGAACGCGCTTGTTCCTGTGTCATCTAAAACCTGGTACACACACACAGTGAGCAGCGCAGGGAGAACTAATCTGGAGTCTGCTGCTTGGCTTCTGGTTGAGGTGGCAGGGGACATAAATAACAGGCAGAAAGGCTGCAGACAAGGGCAATGATCTTGGCAAGCTGCTTTCCCAGAAGGCCTGGAGCCAGCCTCTGCTCTTAGACGCTCACCGTTTCCAGAGGGATCAACAGGGAAAGCTAACAGTAAGGACAAGTCCCACACAGCAGATGCACTGCCTTGGTCAGAGCAAAATAGTAGTTCAAGTCGATACTCAACTTGCCGGGTAGCCTCGGCTGAAAGCAATTTTGCAGCAACTGCACAAACTCAGCAAGCAGTGGTCCTGCAGGTGAATTTCAATGACTTGCTAAGTGCTTAACAAGACTGGTTTTCATTGTTTGGGAATCGCGTTCCTAAACTGCCTTGCAGCGTCGGTTGTATGCTTCTTATTTGGGGTGTGTATTTTGTAACTGGGAGTGAAGGGCCAGAATCCTGACTCGTAACTAAAGGCAGATGCCCCTTTTGGTTGTAGCCTTTGAGATTTTCTTGAAGTGGGATAGTGATTCTGCATGGAGCTATTCAGTGCTGTTTGGAAGGGAGGAAAATACTGCCACTTACCAGCTGGGAGTGTAATAACACCTCTGAGTAGGGATTAGACTCAAGGTAGTTTCTTCCCCCCACACACACACCTTGCTTGCTCAGACTGCTCCAGAATTTCTCCTATAAACTTGTAGCTGTTCTTTCTAGAAAAGCCTTTTGAACAAGTGAATGTCGTAGTTGCACGTGAATAGTTGCAGTACAAGTGCCACGGAATTGATACTCCTATCAAAAGTGTTCGTGCATGCGTCCCTCATGAGAACTAACATCAGGTGGCCTGTCTGAACAATTCCAAACAAATTGGCTTAATCAGTAAAAAGTGCGTAATTGCTGAGCCTGTTTTATAATTGGAGGGTAACTGAAAGAAGGTCCCGTGAAGCCTGTGGTGAGGAGTGTTGGAGCAGAAGGGCAATACACGGCGGGTGTGCAGGGTCTTCTCTGCTGGGTGGAGAACACTGTCTGCCCGATGCAGCCTGAGCCGCTGTGCGGGGAGGCGGGAGCGTGGCCCCAGATCAGAAATGTTTTATTTACTGTTCAATGGCATGCATCAGACTTGGAATTCTGCTTCTTTTTAATTGCCTTATGCAATAAGTCCCACATGCTGTAAATCATTAATTCACTTCGACTGTTATCACTTGGACTGAGTTGGTCCTGGATAGCTCGGGCTGGATCTGTACCTACAGCTATGCCATGGTGCTTCCTGAGGGAGCTGCCGTTTCAAACCGAAGCACAGGCAGGGTGCGTACAGGTGCCGAAAGAACCATGACTCGAGATAGACCAAGAAAACTAATTGGGGGGTTAGGTAATTATGCCAAAATGCGGCCGTGCTGCAGCCTTCCCGCTCAGATGAGCTTGAAGTGTGGACATGCAGCCAGGCTGACCTGGCTCTCCCAGTTGTGCGGAAAGGGAATGTGATAGGGAAGCTTAAAACCAAATCGGAATGAGTCTCTCTGCCTTTTTTAATTTTATTTTTAAACTATTTTTTTTAGAGCAGCGAGTCCTCAGCTCAGGGTGAGCAGAGCCTGCCGGAGAGGTATCATCCTGTTCCCCACACTTGGTTCAGTATCTGGTTTTGCGCTTCTGTGCTGCCTCTGATAAATCCTGTCCTTGTGACAGCCTTCCCTTTACTCAGCGTCTGACTGCACTGCCCACTATTTTTTTCTAGAACCAGCTTTTTGAAAGGGGATTAAAAGGAGAGCCTCGCAGTTTTCTTCCTTCAGAGCCTCTCAGCCAGCTGGCTCGCCACTACTGAAAGCACCGAAATCGTGTGGCAAATTTCTGCTCAGCTCTGAGCGCTAATTCCCTTTCCCCACTGACATCATTATGCTTATTTGCTAAAATCACCTTAGGACCAAGAGGTCCCAGAACGGTGCCTGCTCTCCGCAGCATGGTGCTGGTGCAGGGCACCGGAGTCTAGGCTTGCTTTTACTGGGCAGGCATTACTGGGGGGGCACCTGGAGGCGGGAGGATTGCTTTCAGATGTGGAGATGGGGGATTTGGGGAGCAGGCAGGGAGACATCCATTTTTCTGGGTCAGTCCCATGTTGCCCCTTCCCGTAGGACGGATGGAAAAACATTTCCAAGTGTCTACCTCTGCGCACTCCCAGGGTGGCGGCGCAGCTACCTCAGGGGACACAGGACACCCAAATTCTGCCCCACAGTGCACAGAAACGAGTATTGGCATGTCCTGCTTCACTGGACTCTCAAGTCATTTCTGTGAATCTCCCTCTCAACACCAGCTGGATGATGAGGACTGGGACATCTCAGCCAGGGGTCATGTCCAGAGGCTATGGTCAGTAGTCACAGGAAAACAGCACAGAACTTTCTTAGATATTCTGCTGGTGATGTCCCGTTTCTGTACCGAACATAAAGCTTTCCTAAGCCCCGCCGTCCCAATCTTTTCTTTCACTTTATCAGCTCTATTGCAGGCAGGGTAAAGAGGGAAGAGTTTGGACGTTTTCGAATTCCTCAGATTTTCTTGTCGGCGATACACTGAGGGAATTCATACGCTGAGCCACCGGAGCTGCCTTTCACTTGCTGTTCCACCCTCCCTTTGCTGGCAGGTCTGCAGGGTGGTTTTGGCTCCAGCGATACATTCGTGAATAGAAAAGCCAAAGCACCCGCGAAAGATGGGTTTGGTTCTCTGCAACCATTCTGCTGAACGCCTGTCTCGTACGGGCCAGGCAAGGATCTGTGCCCTGGGCAGTGCTGCGTCCCCAAGCGCGTGTGCGAACTGGCGATCGCCCTCCACCTGCCCACCCTGTGAACCTCGCTCTGTGTTTACAAATGAATTAGAGAGAAATACAGCGTGCTTGTGGCCAGTCTGTGAGCTCAAAGGGAAGTGCAGTGTCAGATGGTCCCTTAGGAATTATTGGCCTGGTGCTGGTGGGAACAGAGCAGCCGTGAACAGGTAAGTATGCCCTCTCCAGGAAAAATTTGGTTCCTTAATGGAGATGCAAGGGAAGTCATCCACCCTTCTTAATATTTAAAATAAAAATTGCCTGCTTGTTAGCTGTGTTTTATTGTTTTTGCTTGGGTCCTGCAAATGGAATGGATTCAGAAGGTTAAGCCCAGATGAGCTCATGCTGTTCAGCTGGATGATATTAGGAGTTAATCCCTTTGCATGGTTCCATGTTCTGTAATACCTCTCAAGCCTGATGATTGTGGCTGTATTTTAAAAGCTTTTTTATTATTTTTTTTAAAGACAATCTGCTGGAAATGTGAAGCTGGTAGAAATAAAAAAATATTCTTTTCTTTCCACAGAGAAGACATGGTATTTGTTTCCATATGTAAACTCTTCTTTGAACTGGCTTGCAAAGCAAACTCAGGATTGATTACAGCCTCCCAGTGACGACTTGTAAATTCGAATCTGTTATAGAGACGTAACTGGTAACGTTTCCCACAACTTCTGCGAGTAATTAAAGGTTTCCTACACAATTTTAATAACCTGTTTGTTTCCTGGCTACTAAGTAACTCTTTTGTTCCATGTGGTTTTCTTCGCTTTGTGTTGCTGGCAGTTAACGTGGCCGGTTTCTGGGAGCCCATAAACTGCTACACGTCTAGCTTATCAGCCAGGTAATTTTACAGCCTTCTGACTATGAGTGAATTAAATATATGTGTAACAAGTCTACCCTGTAGATTAAAACTCCGAGTGTGTGCTTGGTTGACCTAAGGGTCCCAGCAGGGGTTATTTATTTGATTCCCCGTGCTAACAGAATGTTTTAGGGATTTGCTACTTATGTGAAATCCCCGTACCAGGTTTCTGAGCCATCTACCAAACAGCTGATCCACTCATCCAGGTTAACCTTCTTGTTTTCCATCTGTGTCACAGGGCTCAGAGGATGGAAAGTAGATTGCAAATAACAGACTTGTTCTCTTTGAAGAATTGTGGGAACACTGCAATGCCCCAAGTGTTTGGAACATGCCTCTGAGCTAAACATCAATTAAAGTAAGCTTACGTTTGAAAGAAAGCCAGAGTATTGCTAACTCCAGCTTTCTTTTTAATTCCCACCAATTTTATTTGCAGCTTCTGTGTAGAAACAGAAAAAAAAGTCCATGTGGCTGCAGAGAAAGATGGTCTGGGCATATCCCAAAAACTTGGAAATCAGAAGGCAGAGCCAAGGGTTTAGTATAGGTAAGCCTGTCCTTTTAAGGTCTGAGTTTAAATGCAAAAATTCCCTAGAACTTTGTATTTTCGGTAGCTGGCATTGGTCTGGTCTGTCAGGGCCAAGGAGAGCTCGTAAGGAGCATTCTTTATTCTCTAATAGTATTTAGTGTATCAGCTGTTACTCTAAGCTCCTTGAGGGCACACGCTCTGTGTGCAGAAATGAACTCTCCAGGCACACCGCAGGGGGGCTGCTTTCAAGATCTGTGTCATCTGTAAGTCAATCAAGTAATTCTGAGGGGCCTGACTTTCAATTTGGGAGGGCTTAGGCTTGCCAGTGCCAGAAATGAAGCAGAAAGCAACAAAAACAGTGTTCGGAAGGGAACTAAGCGATGGAGAAGAAATAGAGGGGAGGAGGATAAAAGCACACGATTCTTAAGCCATTCATATTCTTCAATGGGTATTTTTTTCATAAGTTTCGTTGACTCCTTTCCCACTCCTTCCCTGGCTTTCCTTTTCTGCTTCTCACCTGCTTAAGTTCAAATATGCAGTTCTAGAAAGCATTGGTCCTGCTTTTCATCTGCAGAGATGTGTAGAAGAAACTGGAGTTTGAGGGACCTCAGTTCTAGGCTAAAACTTGTGTGACTGAAATAGATTAACTGAATGGAGATTTGGCCAAGAATATAATATTGGCTCTTCTGGTATTAGAGAAAAGTGGGTCTCAAAGTTTGTGAATCGGACTCAATCTGACTCCCCCTCCAAGGGCCAAAAGGGAGGTCATCTGAGTTAAACGTGAGACGGCCTCATTGTTTGATTGAAATAGTTCTCAAGGTTTAATCTTTCTGCTTGTCCCTTCTCATGTGGGCTAAAAAACTTCCTAGTTGAGGCTGAACTGAGACTTGAGACGTATTTTAGTTCTCCACTGTCTTTCTGAATGACCTTTGGCAAACCAGATCTCGGCGCATCTGTCCAACAGAAACAGAACCCCTCTCCAGCAGGGGTAAGTCGTCCCTGCTTGCAGCATCTGAGAGTTTCAGAGCAATGAGGAGCATACAAATACCTACAGAGATCGGCAAACCTCTAGAGCTGTAAATTGGAAATACCATCCCTCTTTAGTGTGTGTTAGCTAATCATTTGAGAAAGGCTCTAGATGAGCGTGGCTAAAGTCTGCTTAGATTTCATAGAAAGTTATAGGAACACGAGCTGCGAGCCTCAATCAGACCAAGTCGAATGTTTGTCAGCAATGTTTCCCATGCCGGTACTAGCCGGGTTTCTTTAGCAGGCTCTTCTGAGGAGCACCTGCATGCCACCTCCCTAACAAGCAACCTGCCAGCTTGTTCTTCGTATCTCATGCTACAGCTTGTATTGCCCCAAAGCTACTGTAAAAATTGACCCAGCGATGAGAGTCCAATCCATAAACTTCCAGTAGCTATATTCTGCTGGCAGGATGGGTGGCTGGAATTGAGTTCACCAGCTTTGTGAACCTTGCTGGGTGGCTGTGTAAGAGCTTCTAGGAAGTATGAAACGCGAAGCTCCAAGTTCCCTGCTGCTGTAGTTAAACTCGGAGCTCCAGGAGGTACCGCTGCCTGCTGAGCACCTGGCACATCAGCTCTTTATTTCAGGCTTCGACCGTACTTAGAGGAGGATGGGGGAGTTCACCAGAGACGCAGCCTTCAGGATGTACCTCCTCATCCCCTGGGCCCCAGGTAATGCACCTGGAAATGAAATGCGTTGCGTTTAGGAGGAGTGAAAACAGAGAAGCACACCTGGAAAAGGAAGCAGAACTTTCTGCCTGCCCAATTCATAGAAATGGTGTATTTGTCATTTAACAGGAGGGGATTTTCACTTTAAGATTTAGTGGAAAAATACTTCAGCACACTGTGCCAGAGCAAGGTGGAGATGATGGAGCTTTTTCAGCTCTTGCTGGTCACATCTGTGGTTTCTGTTCCGTTCTGAGGTGTGGACTCTCCACCACAATATTTCTAAAAGGGAAGGAAGGAAGGAATAAACTTAGACAAAAGCATTTTTGTAATACTGGAAGTTTAGGTATATTCGATGCGAGAAAGCCGGAGTGATACAAAGGTTCAGAGCTGCAAATCTGCCTTTACTCATCAAGCATCGTGGCTGCAGTAGAAGTTAAACAGATTTTTAACAGTCCTTCTATAAACTTGGTTGGGTAATGGCTGCTTCAAAGGAAATCATGTTCCTCTAATTGGCTGAGCTTAAAGCACACCAAGTACAAAACAGCCAACAAAAGCATACTTTGCTTGTGATCTCAAAAAAACTTCTCTTGCCAACACCACTCTTAAGAGCTTATTGAAGTATTAAGCTATCACGGATTAAAGCAATGTCCTGGTTTACAAACAGGTTAAAAGACAAAGCGATGAAAAGCTTTTCGGTTGAATTTCAGCACAAAGCTGTGTTAATTATGACGTACCTCAAGATTTTGTCAAGACCTGGGTCATATTACCCAATGTGCAAGGAACAGCGTTTTTTGAGATTAAGCGAGATGGAAATGATAGGAACTCCAAGGAGCTTTCACATTTCAGTGCTTTCTAACGGCAAATTAAACCCAGAATCAAGAAATGCTACGTAATGCCAATGGGAGGAATGAATTAATTTACATCATGCAAGAGTACTGAAGAGTTGTCAACTGATTAACAAATGACTCGGGAGAAGGCTTGGATGCTGCTGTGCGTTCCTCAGCAAACTTTGTGTGATGGGTCGAGAAAGAAAGAAAAGAAAAGACCCGTGATATACACAGCATACACAGGACAGAAAGCAGGACCGATTGTGCCAGAGCACGTGAGTGCTCTTCCCCAATGCCACATCTGTCCTTAACAACCTGGAAGGTGAGTTAGAAACCAGGAACTGAAGCTGGAAAGGAACTCCACAAGCTCTCACAACGAGCCTGTTATTGAAACAGTGTTTTTCAAGAAGATGAATTATAGTTAGGAAGAATATTTTTCTACCCTTCTCCTGTTTCTACTTTATTCTAGTCTGTTTTCCTGCCTGAACACTGTGGAGTACAGCACAGATGTGACTTGGGGCTGGCAATCATCCTGAGAAGTTTAGGTGGCTGTGCTGCTATTAAAAGAGATCAGGTAGCCTGGAGAGGGATGAGCACAGCTTCCCTGTCTGAGCCCTGGCTGTATTTTGGTGCTTGTCTGCTCCCCTGGTCCCCATGAGCTCCCTGGGGCAGATCCACCTCAGAAAGAATCCTGCTGGATTAGGGAAAACTACTTGGCCGGCTCAGAGTCAGCTGTGCATGGAGGTGACTGTTCCTGTCACCTCGTGGCAAAACCTGGAGCAGGTGCACCCTGTTGGGCCACCCAGGCGTGTCCTGAACCTGAGTATAGCCCAGGCAGGGACCCCTTCCCAGGGCAGGCAAAGCAGCGTGCCAAGGGAGCTGCCTGGGCTGCAAACCGCTCAAAGGCAGCCGTGCCCGAGAGCTTGCACCAAGGGAAGTGCTTCACAGGCTGCGAGGAGAGCACGCGGGAGTGGTGAGGCGCTCTGGGCCTGCCTGCTCAGTGACCCTGTCTGTCCCCAGCTGTGGAAAGCACAGTTCATGGCAGCAAATCTTCGTATCTGATAGCTACTGATAAATATCCTGCATAAAGGTTTCACTGTAGAAAGGGAAAAGAATGAAAGATCAGGTTATGATGCGATTCACATGCTTTCCTCCTTCGGTAGGAGGAGGAAGCAGCAGACCTGAGGCTTTCGCCGTGCCCTCCAGGTGACTAAGCAGCAATTTTATTTTTAACAAAAGCTAATGCTCGGGAAGTGAATAGAGCTGATGATACACCTGGGAGCGCCTGTGTCACTTCCTGCATTGTGAAAATCTGCTTAGGCTTTGAGAGATGCATCGCGTTGCCTTGTATTGATTTTCCTGCTGCAGGCTGAGTGTGCCTGTGAGCTTTCTCCCCTGTGACAGATGAGGTCATCTCTGCTGAAGGTCACCGGCCGGTTTTCAGCATCTTTCTGATGGCTGGAGGTTGCGGGTTTGGTTTTCCTGCCTGTGCTGGGTTTGGCCAGCAGAGGGTGATAAACGAAAGGTTAACATCGGAAAGAGTTTTCCTTAGCTGCCAGGCTGAGCTCAAGCCGAGGGTGAAAGCTGCGCTTCCGCTAGCGGAGACACCTACGGCAGGAAACAACCAGAGATGCTTATATCCTCAAACTGCCTTTCTATGCAAATTTGCTTTATGATGAAAACATTCTCATGTAAAACTTGCCAGTCACACAAATGATGGTAGGTTTTATTCAGTATCCCGTTAACAGTGTATATTGTTTCCCATCCTTGATGGCATCTTTTGCAGAATTGAATAAACGCTAATAGACTTTTCAGTAAAAGCATAGCCATAAAAGCAGTTATGAAATGATTTCTTTGAAAAAATATCCATTCTGAGGGATGTATATCTAAAGCTAGTGCTGAAAAGCATCAATGTAAAGCGTTTATCCTCTAAGATTAACATGGAATTTCCAGCCACTATTTTTATCCACTTGCCACTTCACTTTCTGTTACATCACAGCCAGCGTAATCCATCTCTCACTACCAGATGTCGTCTGTCCTGCACTGGGAGGAGTGTTAGACCCTCTTACTCCACCTCTTTTCAGACAGGCTTTTTGCACAGGCTTGGATGAAGATCACGCTCTGCCTTTCTGAGCTTATCGCTGCTTATTTCTGTAAGCCCCAGGCACGGCCTCGCTGCGTTAGTCACTGTTGGGGTCACTGGCTGGAGCAGGCTGCGCTCCTCGCCAGCTTCTTGTGGCAGGGAAATCTTCGCCTACTCTGCTGTGCCAGATCTGAGGATGGGAGAAGTGAAGTACTGGCCACTTGACGTGATATTTATGAAGCCGGTTGCAGTGGTTCTGCACAATGTTGCTACCAGTGAACTAGGAGTTTCAGAATACATCGTTAGAAAAAACAGGGACAAATAACGGTGGCATTTTTCAGCTTGAATTCTAAACCAGTTTTATGTTACCTCTGGGTAATGTTCTTCCATCTCGTTTTAGAATGGTATTTTGTAGGTATATTTCATATGCAAATTTATTTCTCCTTTTGCCTTCATGTTTTGTACACATAATGCCAATAAGAATAGTAAAACTGGTAATCAAGCAGGGAAATGCAATTTACGATTGAAATCAAATGTGCAGAAATGCAGAAGTAGGTTCAAAGCCCAGACAGACCCTGTCGCTTCTCACGACTTGCGGTACCACCTCTCTGTTGCATGTTATTTGTCGAATGACACGCTCCAACACTGTCAATAGCGTACGGAGCATGTTAAACTACGAATGTGTGTCCGCATCTGCAGCAACGCAGTATGGGGAGGGGGGGAACCTCAAGCGTTGTGTGCGTTTGCTGAGCCTCAGCACTCTGCACCTTTCACCCTCTAAGCTGCAAACAAATGTGGAAAATTACAATCCTTAAGGAATTTGTTTCAGAAAGTGATGAGTGTGTGAAAGAGGTGTTATAATGGAAGCTGGAGCTCAACCTTGACACCATGAAACGTGCTCTGCTTGCTGGTGACCAAAACCGTGAAAGAATGTTACTTAGGAACCTACCTACGATCTCCACCTGCTTTTCCAATTTCTGCCTGCTTTCCCTTCATTGCTGTAATGTGACTTCTGTCTGTCCTTGCTGTCTGGAGTCCCTTTCCTCCCAGCCTGGCCCTGGGGCTCTGTTTTCTATCTAGCAATTCTGTACATGCTGCTAAAGCCTCTCAGACCCCACAGAGCCCATGTCAAGCACACCCTCTTCATCCTTCTGGGCCAGTCAGCTGCTTTCCACATCCCTCCATATGCTCTTCCTCCCAAAACCTGTCCCTGTTGTTCTGTGACAATGTCATTGTCTAGCCTTTTGTCTGCCCTTTGCCAGCATCTGCTGGGACATCTTTCTCTAATGGTCTGAGAGGCTGATGGAAAGATCGATCACAGGAGTTTTGATCCCATTTTCTTCTCAACTTGGCCGCAGGAAACGTTGCCTGCAAAGCGCAGGGTAACCACTGTCTTTACGCGCACACTGCAGCATCCTTCTCCTTCTGTTAGCTCCCCCCACCCCAGAAATGACAGCCTTGGTCAGTTTTGCTAGCACCGTGTCAGTGTCCACTTAAGCACAGCTTTTGAGCTTTTTTATTGACTGCTGCAGGCATCACCACTGTCCTGCTGTGACTAGACCTCTGCAAATGTCCTTGTGTCCAAAAGGGGTCTATGTTTCACAAGCTGACCTTGAATGAAAGCTGTAAAGGATACAGGCCTTCCTTTCCATCCACACTTAATCTTCTGCACAGACTGTAACCCTTTCACATCCCTGTTACTATAGGATGCTCGTCCCCATCCTTAGCCAACCTTCCTGCATCCTCCCGACATGCCAAGCCAAGGACATCCTCTTGTTTTAAGTCTGTTTTGAATTTCCCATATTTCACCCCTCTCTGTTCTAGCTCATGAGATGTTATTGATCGCTCTTTCAAGTGCTTTCACAGTCTAGTGCCCTTGCCCCTTTTGCAGTGAGATATCAAACCTTGCTTCTGACGGGCACACAACAACAACTTCGACCACGCCTTTGGCTGCAAAGGTCTCATTATGTTTTATTTCAACACAGCAGATTTCTTAAATTCCTCTGGGCTTTCCTTCACAAATGTTAGTGAAAATTCTACCCAAACCGTCCATGTGAATCTCTTCCAAACCACCCTCTGTCTCAGCGACAAATGAAGAGATTTTAGAGTTAGACAGTGCTGGTGGTGTGCTGAGATCACCTGCCTGTCACCATGAGCAATGCTGCTTTATTGGGTTTGTGCTCCTGTGCCTGCCTCTGTCGCTTAGGTCGTCTTTTGTATTACATTTAAGCCTCCGGCAGACAGAAAAGTTTAATGGTTTTTGGCTGCATTATGCCTCCTTCTAACTGATAGCTAGAAAATACAAGAGTAACGGACAAAATGAATCCCACTGCTATTTATAAAGTGAACATCTAAACAAGAATAGAGGAGTTTACCACATAAACCCCTATAGCCATAACTGCCTTTGCTCATTTGCAGAATAAGCTCCCTGGAGACACTATATCAAGATATGAGCCGGGAAGGTTATCTACACTGCATTGCATCGCTGCCTGGGATAGAACGGCCCCGTGTTTGAAAGGCGGGTTAACAGCGTGAAGGGTGAAACTGGAGCGCTTGCCCTGTTGTGCCATTTTCTGACCCTGAAACCGGAGGTGCTTGGCTTGAGCGTAAACTCACTCGCAGAGTTGAGTTGGAGCCTTGAGTCACTGACAGATGTTTAGAGATTTCTCAGTAGTCCTGCTGTATTACCTATTAAGTTGTCACATACCTCCTTAAGGTCTTGTACTGTTCGCTACAATCATTCTTGAACTTTCTAGATTTATTTGCTTCTTTCAGTTGCGTGAAATGGGGGGGTAAATTTAGTAAGAGACAAATCCCCTTGTTTTTAGCTGGTCCTCAGAGGTTAGAGGGACTAGGGGCGGCTGGACTTATCTGTTAATAGCTATGCCAATTAACAAGTGTTGCTATAGGCCTAACATCAGATTCACANGGCCTTCCTCCAGCCTCAGCATTTTCTGAACACTAGATGTTTATCAGCAGTGATGGGTTTCGATGGTCTGTGCGTTGCCGCTTCCCACAGAGAGTTCTCTGTGAAGATCTCTCTACAACTCAAAACTGTGAGTGTTTAGTAGGAGCTTCAATAATTTTGAATCTTGTTTTCAAACCTGTTTCCCCTTGGTTATTTGTGCTAAGTGTTCACTACTGCTCTTGAATGCTCAGCTTGCTGAGCAGGTCAGATTGATTCTTCTAATTCCTAGATTTTTCAAAGCCTTACATAGCATTTAAGCCACATGATTCTCTCTAAAATCAGTAAGAGCTGTTTGACTGCAATTCTGTGTAATGCCCTGAAAGCGTAACGGTAGGTATCGTTTAATACTTCAACAATAATTTTTTGCCCTTGATTCTTGGAAGCAGATGCAGGTTAATTAAACTATGAACTGAGCTGGCACAAGGTGATTATTATCATTATTTATTCAGGATTAATGAGGCTAGTGAAAATCTCCCCTTTCTATGGTGCAACAGAAACTGCTTTTGTATCTGTACGTTCAGGGAACAGCAACATAAAGACGCACATACAGTTGGCCGTAAATCTGAACAGCTGCGCCATTTATTCTCACAGGCAGTATAATACAGTTACATCTAAAATAAAGATTCATTGTAAAGCTCTCTGAGGGCCATGCTGTGTGCCTGGTACGTCAGCAAAGTTCAGCTCAACACTAGAAGCGTTCACGCGCCAGGAGCGCACAGGGCAAGAAGGGAGCGATGGTCTCTGCCTAGTGCCACAGAGTCACAGACAGCCCTGTAACTGATACTGCTGCTCCAATCCTGTTGTTTCAGGTCGGACTAGACTTCACAGCTAGTCTGCTGTCTGAGGAGGTGGAGCTGAAACATGATGCAGTCCTGTCCTTCTCCCGTTAGAAGCAATCAAAGTGGTGGTAGAGAGAGCAATTACTGAGTTTTGCCGCAGTCGTGGTTTCAGATCCTCAGCTAATGTGGAAAAAAAGCAAATGGAGCCGCTCAGTGTGGCAAGATCCATAGAGCATCCATTGCATGCGCTGTAAAACACTTTTCAGTATCTTAAAGGGCTTTGCACTGGTAATTAGAGATTAGGCGTTGGGGCAGAGTGCCTGCTCGAAGCAGGTGCTCCTGCCTGCAGTAATGCTTGGAGTCTGAAGGACAGGCTTCACCCATTAGAACCGGTTTGAGAATACAAACCCCATTTAGCTGGCTGCCAAGGCGTCTAGTTTCTTTTGTTTCCCATCTGGACAGGATTTGAGCCAGTGACAGAAGGGTAAAAAGCTTGCTATCCTGTTACAAATCCCCTGCAACTTCTGTTTCACCAGCTCTCCTTACTGGAAAAGCTTTCTCTTTAACAGCCACCTCTGGTATCCTATCTGGATGGGGAGCTCTTACGGCTCTGGCCTTGAAATTCACGCAGCTTTACAAATCAGCTGCATTCCCAAACAATCTGTAACGTTTCTAAGAATGCCGGGCTGTCCTGAGCATCCAGGCAGGGACTAGCCCGCAGGCATCTGTTAGTCTAATTGGATAATTGCCCAGTACTGTAAAGGCAGCTAAGAATGCCCCCCTTTTTTCATACTATTTGCATATATTTGGGTAACATAATTCGCATTATGCACTAAGTAGCTGTTGATGCTAATTACAAGGCTGCATCTGGAAATACTTGTAACATCTATTCTTGCTATGATTTTTCAGTTTGAAAAACATGATCAGTTTTCAGAGCAATAGATAAATCCTAAGTTTTCAGCTCTGAGAAGAGAATGTATGAACAACCCCTCGGGGTTCCTTTTCCATTAAAAGGAGCTTTCATAGTTCATGCCTCAACTTTTAATTGCAAGACATTTTTAAATACTCTGAAATATCACTAATTCAGCAGATAACGGAAAGGAAGCCCCTCGAAACCATAGTTTCATTTTTCTCATGTGACATTCCTCATCTTGGAATGCATCTTTTGTATAATTACAGTAACTTATTCCTGTATCGAAGATGTTGTGTCAGGCGCACTGCAGGCTCTGTCCTCATAAAGTATTAGTCAACACCCCTGTCCACGTGTCCAATAAAACTCTGTTATAGTGTGTGCTTTTAGACAGCTCCTTTCATGAGGAAGAAATGACAATAGCTCCGCAACAATCACTTCCATGTTTTACATCTGTTCTTTCCTGTATGCCTCACTAGGAAACTCTCAAAACCAATTAATGCAAATTTGGGTATCCAGTAAAATACTTGAGTCTTATTTAACAAAAATGGAAAAGCAATTTATGAGAGACACGGGAGACGACAACGCAAATTATATTTAGGAAAGGTTTTTTCTTGTGTCTGGAAGGTTGTATTTAACATAAATGAAACGAAGGCAAACAAATTTAGAAACTATTTGTTTTGCAGCTGGGATATTTTGCTTACTATTTTTAATAAGCAAGCATTAGAAGCAATGTTTTGCTTTTTACTTTGTTAGCACAACGCCAAAGACTCTGTAAAACAATTTATGACTGAGTAGTCGTTGCATCTGAAATATCAGGACAAGGTCCCTTTCTGTCAAACCCTCAATCTGGCACTGCTTAGACGAGGCAGCAGCTGGGGGCGAATTCGGCTTCTGTGGAGAAGCAGTGATTTTTCAACCTCTGGTCCACAGTTCCGCGCCTAGGGATCACACACTGCTTAAATGGGTGTCAAAGACTGTGTTTAGCAGGAGTCAGGCAGTGGGTTGCTGACCCGCGTTGTCATTTTTGTGATGTAGTCCTTTCGATGTACTGCCTTTTGATGGGTGGAAATCAAAATAAACCAGGTTTTGCTTGGAGCTTGGTATAACAGGGCTCTGTGCTAGGGAAGGCTGTGCCCTCTCCGCTTTTATGGTACGGACTTGGGAGCGGGAGGGAGCTTGTAGTGCGCCACGTTGCTGTGAAGCTGTTGTGCTGGTCTTTAAGGGATGTGTATGCCTGTTTCACCGAAGTCAGAAGTTCCACAAACTGCAGAAATGTGCCAGACCTCTGCGGTGTGCAGGTGGCGAATGGAACAGAGGTCTGCCTCGGAGTGTCTGCAGGACGCTTGGATGTGCTCTTAAAACAACAAGGAAGTGTAAATGTGCAGAAGTCTTGATGGTAGCAATATCGTCTTGAGATATTCTGTGGATGCTTAGGAAATACGCTGAGTGTTCTGTTAAATAGCTGTAATATTTTTAGTATTTTAATAGTCTGGACGACGTCCACCCTGAGATTCCCTTAGTGCAGACCCCAGCAGAGACCTCGGGGACTCTCAGTGTGTACACAGGAGGAAGCTATAGCAGGTCTCTTGGTGATTTAACTTGTTGATTCTGTGGTTCGAGGCATTTCAGTTAGGAAACAATTGCTTCCCCCGAAGGAGCAGTACAGGATTTTTACAGGGGTTAAAGCCCCTAGGCCTGTATTTAGCTGAGAGATAAGAGCGAGCAGTTTCTATTTATGCCATGCAGCTGTTGAAATGAGCACATTGCTGGCTGGAGGCATCAGCACAGCTGCTTTAAGTAGCTTATTGAACCTGGAGCTTTGCTGTTTACTGCTGCCCTTTTTATTCCTTCCTAAAACACAGGCAGAAAAATCGTGTTTGTTCTCACAGAATAAATAGCCGTTCCACTCCTTCCCTGGGAAAATATTTGCTTCTGACAAGCAATGCAGGAAGGCAAATCATAAGCACGTAGACTTATCCCAGTTTTCCAGAGCCTTCAGAAAGCAGCCACCGCGTGTGCAGGGAGAGGTGAAGCCATATTCTCGGGCTTCAGAGCAGGGAATCAATACTCGGGCACTATACCATTTTATACGGCACCACACATCACCCTCTGTTTCTTCCCCAACACCAGCCAGAACCCCTCAGAGAAGAGCCCTGGGCTCTGCGGGCCTTCAGGGAGAGCCAGCACTGAGAGCAGAGCTCCTGAGATGGTGCAGCAGCTGAGGTCAGCCCCCACAGCCCCCAGCAGCGCCCGTTAGGAACGGGTCCTTTTTTGCCCCTCACGGACAGTCAAACTTCTTTGATGTCAAGCACT
>WEIS01083540.1:4484-29213 GCA_013389965.1 Todus mexicanus
CTTTTTTTTGCTTTTTTGTTTTTTTTTTTTTTTTTTTTTTTAAGGAGTTTATTTTCTCCCTCTGCCCCTCAATCCACAGCTACATTGCCTGGAAGACTTATGAAAAGATCCACACTTCTCCAGCTATGAGAGAAAAGGGATATATCCTTCTCCTTCCTCTGAAAACTCCCTGACAGCCTGAGAAAGGATGGTTCAAAGGAGCAAAACAAAACTCTCACCTGCATGACAGAATAGTAGGTTTAATCCTCCAAAAAGCGAATCTGTTAGCACATAAAACCAGGAGTAATAATTGTAACCAGTTTTCAAACTTTACTGTAGTGGAAGTAATCACTTCAGTAGCGCTGCCTTGCTTCTCTGAGACTTCTTTTTCTGCAGATTATTTTAAACTAATCTAACAAGGGGGAGTGGGAGGGAAGGAGGGCGTAAGATTAAAGAAGAGACTATCTCAGTTTGGGGCAGGAGGATGCAATTCAGGCAGCTACAGGTTGCTCAGGCTGGTCTGAGCAGCAACTCTGCTTGAGAAGCAACTCAAAGATGAAAAATGAAGAAAATGGGTAAAATGCAAACTAGGTTTCATGCAGGTGGATTCCACCAGGCAAGCCTGGTAAATATATTTTTCTGGGAGATAACAGCTTTTTTTTAGACAAAGGCTAATCTTTGTCTTTTGTGTGAGAGCTTGACCATCTGGACTTCAGAAAAACATTTGATATCATGTCACATGGGCGAATGATTAGTAAAACTGTAGGAGAGGAACATTACAATAAGAATTACGAATCAAAGAAATGCTTAGCCTAAAAAAAGTAAGATTACAATAGATAATACCGAAAAAAAGAGGCAGTCTGGAAGCATTTTGCTGAGCAGACTGCTCAGTCGCCACTCACATTCAACTCTTCCTTAACAACAGGTGGCCAACGCTCATCAAACTTGCTGCTTAGGAGGCAAAACAATGACTTCTGGCATCATTTGGAAGGAAACGATGACTTTGGGAACCAGACCGATGGATGCAGAATGACATTCAACAGTACAAAATACAAGGCCAGGTTTAAAAGATCAGTAGCAAGGATGGAAACTCGATGAGAAGAGACACCCATGTGGTTTAGTTGTCCTACAATAGATCACAGACCCCTGACACAACGTGATTTTAAAAAGGCATCGACAACTCAAAGTATTTCCAGAAGAGAGAAAAAAAACCCCACAAAACACAACTATTAACTGCTAATGAAGAACATCTCCAAGCGATCATATCCTGAGTATTGTGGTGATGTTGGAGAAAACAGATCTAAACCACTCATCAGCACATTTAGGCTGGCTAATTACTATTCACTATCATACAAGCTAGGGCCTGAGACAGCCTACATGGGAACAGCAGGAGCAAAAAACCATGTGCTGTTGAGATAGCTCTTGATAATAAAAACATGGTAAGTGGTTGCTTGTAATAGCGAGCAAATAGAGACAGCGAGACATGAGATACTTCCAGCCCTACATTCCTCTTACAGAATAATTATTGGAGAAGCAACAACAGTCCCCAGCTGGCTCCACACCCACCATCATCTACGTGTTCACCAGATCCCTGCAACATGACATGGGGACACAGGGAGGCACTAGCATGATTAAGCCTGTAATTAGTTTCTGGTGGCACATCCAGTTCATGGGCACCTCATTGCCCACTTCAACAGAAGCAGATGAGTTCTCTGACAGCTTAAAAAGGCCTCCACTCTGGTGAAACCTCATGTAAGATATGCTGTCCAGCTCTGAAGTCCTCAGCACTGGAGAGACATAGACCTGTTGGAGTAGGGCCAGAGGAAGCCACAGCAGTGATCCCAGGGCTGGAACCTTCTGCTGGGAGGCCAGGCTGAGAAACTTGGGATTGCTCAGCCTGGAGAAGATAAGACAATCTCTGATTGTCTTCAGAGGCACCCAAAACCATGGTTTCTCCTTCCTCAGGTAGCCCTGCAAGGACTTTCGAAAGCAGTAAGGGATGAAGCAAAGGGATTCTGGTAGAAATTAGACTGAATTTACTCTAGCGAATTTTCACAATAAGATACTTTGGGCAAACATTATTAAGCCTCCCTACGTAATGTAATTAGAAGTTCTGCCCTTTTTATCTAAAGTCTGCATACATACAAAAACCCACCATTGCATTAAGTCGTAAAAAGGGTTTCTCCTTCTTCTGTTTCTTCTTTATAAAGGGTTTTTTTAAAAGCCATCTTTAACCAGGTGAACATTTCACAGGGAATCCTTGGCTCATTCTGAGTACATCTGGATCTCTCCTGAGTAAATCAGGAGCCAGGTTCAGGTTTTACATCAAAATATGTGCCAATAAGCCTCAAAATTCAGGTGGTTTTTCCAGGGGGAGGGAAGAGAAAGCAGTAACAAACACCTGCAAAAGGAGATTTACTCAGGTTTAGCCCAGCAAGTTCTGTGTTTATGGGCAAAACCCACTCACTGTGAGTAAGGATGGTCAGAAACTGAGACCAAATGGGTTTTAGTCAGAGAATGGTCAACTTGCCAAACTCAAGTCTCACATGGAGGGGGAAGAAAGGCTATTTCAAACAACCGATTTATTTACATGGGTTAGAGATTTTTCAGCATCATCATGGAGTTGTCAGCAGTTTAAAAAAAATAAAATAAAACAAAAAACACACAAAAGAAAAAAAATCCACACACACAAAAAGCTTCAAAAAGCACAAATAACCTGGTATGTTGGCTACCAGCCAGGGATGCAGATGGCTCAGATTCAAGCCCTTCAAAGCAGGGACTTTTACCTCTCTGTCTCCAACATTTCCAGTTAGGCCCAACCCCAGGAATTTCACTCTCATCTCCTGGTCAAAAAAAAATAATTCAAAAAAGTATCTTGGTTTTGCCTTGATGTAGGAAACATACCTTCTTAATAAATTATAGAACGGGTTGTGGGGTGAGAAAGAAGCAGGTCCCTTCCCTCCCTGTTTCTGATTACAGCTCATTAGCATTATTGTTTGGTTTAAGATTTCCCATAAAAATTCCATTCCCAGCAAACAACTCAACCGAAAAAGTAACCAAGCTTGTTTTTTTGTTTTTTTTTTTTTTTAATAGGAGCTGTCTCTCATTGAGACCAGTTTCCTAAGAAATGGGAGCTCCTACATGTGCACGCACACACATCCATCTCAGTCAAGCCATTGTTTAACAGCTTTCATCCAGTCTTGACATAGAGTAGAAATTGCGAAGTATTTATGTTCCTGAATGCTTAATGAAAATAAACAGCTGGACAAAGGAAACAGTGATAGCCCCATGAAGGGCAGCCTGCTTAACCTCACTACTAGCCATAAGAGAACCCACACCAAGGAATCACCGAATCATAGAAAAGTTTAGGTCGGAAGGGACTATTCAAGGTCATCTAGTCCAACCTCCCTGCAGGGAGCAGGGACAGCTTCAACTATAGTAAGTTGCTCAGAGCCCCGGCCAACCTCACCTGGAATGGTTCAAGGGATGGGGCATCGATCACCTCTCTGGGCAACCTGGGCCAGGGTCACACCACCCTCAGTGCAAAAGATCTCTCTCTTCTCTCTAGTCTAAATCTCCCCTCTCTTAAAACCATCATCCCTTATCCTGGCACAACAGGCCTTGATAAAATGTCCGTCCCCATCTTTTTCACAGGCCCCTTGAAGCACTGGAAGGCCACAATAAGGTCTCCCCAGAGCCTTCTCTTCTCCAGGCTAAACACCCCAACTCTCCCAGCCTCGCCTCCCAACAGTGGGGTTCCAGCCCTCCCAGCATTGCTGGGGCCTCCTCTGGACCTTCTCCGATAGGTCTGTGCCCTGTTGAAAGAAAAAGGCATAGGAGATTAAGCTCTGCACCTTCCCTGCCAGCAGCAGCGCTCAGCTCTTAACAAAATCAATAAATTACTGACAATAATAACCTAGACTAAGACACAGACAGAAAGAAAAGAGGCTTTTCTGTTGAGGTTGTCCTTCTCAGAATGGCAGATTCTCACAACCAGTCCCCGCTACCGGCAGGGTCAAGAGCTTTGCCACTGCCAGCTCCAAGCAGATGGTGCGGACACGCCTGAGCTGGAGAAATCTTTTGTAATAAAACGCCTCACCCAGAAATTAACTTTAATTAGGGCATGAGTGCTTAATATCTGTATTTAAGATATTAAGCCGTCAACAGAGAGGCCGTTCCCAGCCTCTCGTCTCACGCCTTCCCCAGCTTCAGCCCATCTCCTTCTGTGCCTTTTAGGGGTGTTGTGACGCAGCATCATTCTCTCCTTTGAGGAGGTGGCCCCAGCTGCTAATTTGCAGGAAAACGAGCAGCAACTTCACGTCTTGGAGCTCTCTATCCTTCCTGGTAAACTTGACAAGGGGTTCAAAACTTGTTAAGAGGAGGCTGGGAGGAGGAAAAGCGCTGACAGACTGTACAGCCATATAAGCTGCTTTTCCTCAGGAAACCAGGCTAAAAATAATACCCTGCAATTTGACAGCCTCAGCCCAGGAGAGCCACCAGCATGCTAGCAGCTGGGTGCTGGCTCCAGGCTCCCACAGCACTGAGCAGGTTTGAGTAAGGCACAGGGACAGCATCCACGAGTCAAAGCTACACCCTCAACCAGAGACAGCACCCACCATGGCTACCCCAAACACCCAAGCCCACCGAACTCAATTTTTCAAGCCAAAGGGCTCCTGCAAGGTCTCCTGGCTATGTACACACACTTTGCATGGTCTCATCATGCTACTGCCATTGTATTAGCCTCAAAAAAGTCATTTTACTGCCCAAAACCATGTTCTCTCAGTGCAAGAGGGAAATGTTGCTGTCACAGACACAATTCCATCTCCACATCCTGCTCTGGTGATGGAAGAGAAAACCCTTTGGTAGTAATTGCTATGCAACAGCAGGGGGAAGAGATTCTGATAGCTTTTATTATCAGGGTATCCAGACGTAAACCGAATGCCTGCAGTATTTATACATGTCATCACTTAGAATAAGTAGCCTGATTCGTCAAATGGACACAAGATTCCAAGATGTCAATTAGGATGAGACAAAGGGTGAGGCAGGGGGGGAAAAACCAGCACATGGTATTTATCAGTTCTGCAGATGCCACTTCCCAAATGCCAGACACAAAACTGCAAGCAGCTTTGCCCTGTGAAAGCATGGCCAGAAACCCAAAACAGGGTGGCAAAGGCAAGGCAAAGGCTGAGACCAGGTCCTGCTTTGGGGTGAGCCCTCTGCTTCCAGGATGGGTGCAGGCACTGGCTGGCAGCCCAAAGGGCCTGGGGAGCAGGGAAAGTTTCCTTTGAGTGCCCCCTAATGCCAGGAAGAATATGTGCTGGGTGCTGTAGGACATGGCAGGGCAGGCCAGGAATAAGGCAGCAGGACTTGGTAGTAATCCTCACGAGGTAAGAGGTGCTGCCATTAACCTGATAGAGCCTAAGAACAGACCGATGAATGAGTTGCCTCTCTGGAGACACTGGTACCACTGCACCATACACCCTCATGGGGTATTTTAGGCCACTGTCACTGGCAGAGATTCCCCTCTTTCCTCAGATATCCTCAATCCTGCAGAGAAGTGATGAACAAAAGTCTTGCTGAAGGCTGGAGTGGGTAGTCCCTCCAGCCCAGCAACTGGAAGCTTCATCCACACTTGCACTTACCTTTTGCAGACAAACTCTCCACTGCATGGCCAAGGCTTACCAGCAGCAAGATGACCAAGGCTAAAGTGTATGAGTTCATTTAAAAGTTAGCAAGCTTTGATATTTGGAAAAAACCCTAGAAATCCACTGCCAGCCTTAAAACCTGCCTCCTGTAATGCCCATTGCTGCTGGCACCAAGCAGAACAAAGTCCCTGATAGAGAAGGGCAACGGAGAGTGACAGCCCCACCATTGAGGTGACAGTTTTGGGCAGATTTAGAACCAACATTTACATGAACTTTGCAGAAAGTCCCCTAGACATTTGTGCCTCTAGATTTCTGCAGCCAAACCCTGCTTCTTCCCTTCGCCCAACAATAGGTGGCAGCAATAAACTGAGCTGGCCTTGCTCTGCTGGGCCACTGCCCTTGCACCCAGGCACCTGGGTCCTTCCCTCAAACCACGACCTCTTCTTCTGCGCAGACAGAAGCAACCTTTACACCTTTGTTGGCGGCCAGAGGCTGGAATCACAAAGGGAGACAAGAGAATTAAGATGTTCTCCTCCTATGGGGTTAAGTGGCCCCGCATATACCATTATAGCAGCATCACTACAGCAGGGATGAGGGATGGGGGGACAGAAAGTTCCTCCACAGTTCCTCTACAGAGTCTCATCTTCCAGCTCAACAAAGCAGAATCACCCCAAAGGGCCTCAGCTGACAGCAACATTAAAGATAAATCAGGTAGAAATACCCAGTTGAAGGTCCCTTAGAGATGCAATTACATGTGATGTTGTGTGCTCACCATGGGAAAGGAAGGACACAGCGAGAAACACCTACAAACAGCAAGAGCTTGCTCCTAAGCCACAAAATCCATAAAGAATGAAATAACTGAGGTGTATTTTGTCACTGAAAATGGTCACCCAGGCATAGTTTTGCTCATCACTGTCTCAGAGACCCAGGACAGGCAACAATCTGAAATACCAATACCCTACATGCTTTTAGAATCAATGTTAAATATATCTCACGGCAAAGGAAACCACGGTGTGGGAAATACAGCCTCAGAGTCCACTTCTCCCAGAAAGTAATGCTGCAACTCAGGCAGAAAACATCCAGCAAGTTTCACGACTCCCAGGAATGTCACCCTGCGCCAAAGTCACCATGAGGAGCCCTGCAGGAGAAGAAGCAGACCCCTAGCAAAGCCAAGGGAGATGCTGACACCGGGATTCGTCTTGCTTAACTTAATAACTGCAGACACCTACATCTTAGCTACTCATTCTGCATGCCTGTCTTTCTGTAATGAGGAGAAATAGGCACTTCAAGGATACAAATCGATTTTAGGCATCCATGTTAGCAGATAAAACCTGAGCTGAAAGCACTTGTACCTTGGAAGTTGCAGCCACTGAAGTCCAAGCTGTCTGTGGAGTAAATCCCTCCCAAAAACAAGACAGAGGACAGCAGAAGGAACCAGCCTGAAAGCAAGGCATGTCTTCACAAGACAAGGGCTGATGTCTAGAGACAGCTGTGGCTGACGGGCGAGTGATCCTGAGCTGGGTTGTCCTCTCCTCCAGTGGAGACGGAGCACCCAGCTTTCCACCTCTGGGGATCAGCCAGAAGGGAAGATGGATGACAGACACATTAGCACCTTCTTCCTGTTGACAGCTTGTTTTCATCCAACGTTTCTCATCCTCTGCTAATTATTTCCTTTTGATTTGGAAACTTCAGAAGAAAAGATGTGGTGGTGGCCTCCAGCTGCCCACCTTGGGGCTGGAGAGGGGGAAAAAAGCCTTGAATGACAGAGGACCCTGAGAAGGGGGAGACTTGCTCTTCTCTTTGCATCAAGAAAGCAGGAGTTTCTCTTTAGAGGCATTTGGTGCATATAAAAACTAAGAACAGATCTGAGAGCTGCTGTACATTGCATTGAGATTTGGGGCTGACTTGGGGAGACCAGAAAGGGTTGAGGTCCTATAGCAAGGAGCACTGAACAGGTACCCAAGCTGGGCCAAGAAGGACAACATCTAGAGGCATGCAAAAATCAGTGCAAGGATATGCAGGTTAATCTAAGGAGTATGTTTTCAAACCTGGAGGACTACTCTATCTGCTTAAGCCCCAAGCTGGGTATGAAGAATAAATCTCTGCAATGCTTCTTCAAATTAATCCATGGGAAGAAGCTCGCTAAATAGCAGAAGGTCAGAGAGGATGATTCAGACCAGTGGTTTGGAGAATTCTCATTTTGATTGATAATCAAAGACCAGAAATGAAAAGGACATGCACTCATGGGAGAGGGAGGAGATGGTCTCCATCAGGAAGGGAAATAGCCTGCACACAACCACAGCTCTGCAGGACATTAAATGCTTTCTCTGTGCCAGCCCAGAACCACCACCGGCATCCCCCACAGTGATGCTCAGTCCCATGGCCCTCCCCAGCTCATACCTTTGGGACACTGCAAGCAAGGAACCACAAAGATCAACTCCCACCCACCCCCAAACCATCACAGCACACACAAGGTGTGAGAAAGCACTCAAGAGAAACAAAAGCAGCCCAAAGTCGCTTCCAGCGCCCTCCTCCTCATGTGATATGTCACGTTGAAAGGACCCTTTGCTTCACACCCTCCCAGCCAGCAAAGCCAGAATGACCTGAGGCACCATCACGTGGAGACCAATGTGGGGCCGGCCAGGCACTCACATGCAGAAATTCACTGCCTGCTCAGAGCTTTTTCAAGCCTACACGTTTGTATTAAATCGTCTGTTAGTGGTTTGCCGGTAGTTTTCAAGCTCTGACAGCCCTGGTTTTATTTCAATTGCCTTTAAGCCACTTTGTGGAATTTTCATATATAAATATGGAAATATGCAAAAGTCTTCAGATTTATAGGATCCGACACTATGGTTTAAATGAATCCCCGATGATCTTGTCTTCTGCTCGTGCCCCCTCCTGCAGCACCCCTTCCTCCAGGCTCTGGTGTGCTCCCTCTGTATGGAATAGCCTTTCCAGGCAGGTCAGGAGATGTATCCATGCTCCCCTATGGGATACCTCATCTCCCACCATTGACACCAGCAGGCCTCCTGCTTTGCTGCTCTGACAACAAACAGAGGTTGTGCTGCACAGCAGTGGTTTGGGTCTGAGCCAGGCAGGGCTTACTGTGTACAGCTCTGGAGTTCTCAACACAAAAAGGACATGGACCTGTTGGAGTTCGACTGTACAGAGGAGGCCCCAGCAATGACGTGAGGGCTGGAATCCCTCCGCTGGGACGCCAGGCTGAGAGAACTGGGGATGTTCAGCCCAGAGAAGAAAAGGTTCCAGAGGGATCTTATTGCAGCCTTTCAGTACTTAAAGGGGGCTGTAAGAAAGATGGAGACAAACATTTTAGTAGGGCCTGTTGTACCAGGACAAGAGGTGATGGTTTTAAAGTAAAAGAGGTGAGATTTAGACTTGAGAAAAGGAAGAATTTTTTTACTGAGGGTGGTGGTGAGAGCCTGGCCTAGTTTACCCAGGCAGGTGACAATGCTCCATCCGCAGAAACATTCCAGGTGAGGCTGGCCAAGGCTCTGAGCAACCTGTTCTAACGGATGCTGTCAGTGCTCACGGCAGGGTGGTTGGACTAGATGACCTTTGAAGGTCCCTTCCAATCCAAACCATTCTATGATTCTAGGGCAGCCCTAGGGGATGCATCCACAGTAGTAGGCAATGGAGAATCTACACTGCATGGCTGCAGGAAAAAGCCTCGGTCAGATCCTGCATGGCTTCAGAGTAGACAGTCCCAAGATCTCTTGAACATGCAGCTCCTCACCCTACAGGTCCCATCACAGGAAAGTCATGCCATTGCTTTGGGATTAAATAGAAAATGAAAAGCTCAATCCATCCAACACCATATTTTCCCTTCTCTGTCCCTCCACTCCTCACTAGACTTGTGTTCTAGACCCTTCCCCAGCTTTGCTGCTCTTCTCTGGACATGTTCCAGCACTCAATGTCCTCCTTGGAGTGAGGGGCCCAAAACTGAACCCAGAATTCGAGATGTGGCCTCCCCAGTGCCAAGTCCAGAACAATCGCTGCCCTAGTCCTGCTGGCCACACTAGTGCTGACACAAGCCAGGATGATGGTGGCCTTCTTGGCCATCTGGGGACATACTCGCTCATCTTCAGATGGTCAGCGAACACCCCCAGGTCCTTTTCCACCAGGTAGCTTTAAAGTATCATTAAAGTAATGGTAGCTTATGTGAAGCTGATGCTTATCCTGGTTTAAATCAGTGAAATCAATTTAAAAAGAAAGTAGTACAGAAATACATGTTTGCTAGCAGAGGGTTAAAGAAAGTTAAACCAGTGACCTGGAGAAAATCACTAGTTCTGTATGTGCAACAAGAGTAATTTAAAATAACCTTCCAGCAGATGTCCTTTTTTCTATAGGCGCCCCATATTGTCCCTGAATACTAACTTGTTTAATCAGCTCACTGCAGTCCAGGAGGTAGTTCCTTCACGGCTGACAAAGCAGCTGGAAAATGGCTGTGGCATCCTGTCGACCTCCACCTCTCAGACTCGTTCTTGAGTAAGAAATGGGAAGTTTGGCTTCGCAACAGAGTTTAGTTTGTAAGCAAGAAGGCGAGGCCAGAAGAGATGGGGCTGACTGAGTAAGCACAAGCAATACCGCCTTTGTTTCACAAACCGGGTAGCTGAAAGCATAACACACCTTTGACTAGGAGAAGGCAGCACCACCTACTCAGGGAGTCTCGCATTTCTCCTGGACTATATTTTTATTATTTTTTTCCCTTTTGCCCTATTTTCTGAATCAAGAGAATTTCAATTTCCCTCCAAAAGCAACTTGATACAAATCATGAGAAGAAAAAAAATAGGGGGGGGAGGGGAGTCAGTGCAGCTTTTACTGAAGAAGATGTCTATAGACAGCTGTAGTGGAGCATGTAATTCTTTCAGATAAAGGGAATTTGTTATTTTCTAGGAGACTTTAAATTTAAACCCATTAAGTTTGATGTTAGGCCTACACTCGGTCATCAGATCAACATGTCCTGATTAACCACGGAGAATTAACCTCTTAGGGTGCAGAAAAAGTTGATTATTTAAAACAAATCAAAGATTCTTTTCCAGTTCAGATCACACAGGCAGGCAGTTATTTTAAGTCGATCCATGCAAACACATTTTTGGCTGCACATGCCCTGGCATCGCTGGGCTTGCTAAGCTGCTCCACCAGCGGCTCCCTGCAAACCCTGGGCTTTTGGGCAGCCGCCTCTATCAGAAGCCTTTCCCCCTGTCAGCATTTACTAAGGGAATGAAGGGCAAAGCACCTCATCCTGACTCGCCAGCTTCCAGCAAGGTGTGCCCAAGCCATCGCCGCCACCACATCTCCTTCACTCCTTTCTCAACTCCTTCTACCATCTCCCACTTCATCCCTTGGCATGAATCATACCACTATTAACTTGTGACACCATTAGCTTTTGCTGTCACCAGAGCTGACAATTCAAAAGGCCCTCGAGAGCTGTCTGCAGAGACACAATAAATGAGATCTCTTAATTAACACCTCCCTTAACTAAATAAATTAATTTTATGCAGCTGATATGTCATGTCTTCACAGTTTGAGGGTGACTGAGTAGGTGAAAACATCCTCCTCCTCTCAGCCAGTGGAAAGACTTTTTTCTTGACAGTGTTTCTATAAACAAACCCGGCTCTGAAGTGACTGTGGGTACTTGACAGGCAGTGAAGGTAGGAAGAGAGGGAGATGGTTGGAAACAGGCCAGCTGGCATCCCTCTGCTTCAGCATCCCTCAGCTGCTAGGCTTTCAGGAGAAACACCTCACCTTGCAGGGAAAGAAACTCCTCTCACAGGAAAGAAACACGAGATGGACGCATGGGTTGATGCATAGGCACAGGAACCCACTTCCTTCTCTTCCCTGGTGCAAAATCAGCTGCAGCTATGCCAAAGCATGGAAAAAAAAGCCAGGATGCTTCACCTCTCAAGTGAAGACTTGTGAACCTGATCTCACAGTAAGCGCTATAAAACGTAAATCATAAAATTAAAAAAAAAGGGGAGAGGGGACAGGACAGGGGGAACTGGGGTATGCAAGAGTTAAAACCTTCTTGCTCTCAACAATTCCCTGAAAACTTGGAGACAGGTCTCTTCTCCCAAGGAACAAGTGACAAGCCAAGAAGAGACAGCCATAAGTTTATCCAGGGAAGGTTTGAGTTGCACATTAGGAACAATTTCTTCCCCAAAAAGGGTTGTCAAGGCCTGGCCCAGGCTGCCCAGGACAGTGGCGGAGTTCCCATCCCTGGAGGGGTGTCAAAGCCATGGACATGTGCTGCTGAAGGACATGGTTTAGTAGTGCCCTGGCAGTGCTGGGTTAATGGTTGGATTTGATGATCTTAACGGTCTTTTCCAATCTCGACAATTCTATGATTCTCTGATTTCAATCCTTGACCTATAGGCATCCAAAGGACAAAGTAGATCCCACATCCCCAGCTAAATGTACACAGCTCCTAACCTAACTATAAGTGTAGAAAATGGCTACGCATGGAGACTCCACATCCAACACACAACTATTGAGGGATCGCTCAGCCCAAACATTAAGCGTGGCATAGCTTAGATTTTACACCTATACACCCGCTCCGCTCCAAATTCATTTAACTTCCTTCACGCGTGCATGCTCTCTCTCAAAAGATAGCCTTTTCTTTCACCTTTTCCCCATCTCTTTATCTCTCCTTTTAATCCAACAAGGTCCTCATTGAGAAGGAAGGAAGGAGACCTGGGCTCCGGTCAGCAAGCCCACAACTTGTTTTCTATAAAACAGCCACTGGTAACGTGATAAAAGCCTCCTCCATGGCTTTTGATGGCTGAGGAAAAACAAAACAAAACAAAACAAAAAACAACCACAAAATCAAAACAAACCTGAAAGCTTACCACTAAAAGAGACATTCTCCTACAGGTGTGAATCACCAGCACAGCTTTCGGTCCTTGAAGAAATGCACTAATCCAAGAGAACAGACTCAAGGCCCAAATCAGATTGTATTACCCAGGTTACCAATAGGGCACCCTGCAGAGATGCAGCCAAGAATTACTTCCTCCTCTCTCTTTTGCCTGGTGGAGCATGACAGCGAGAAAGATTCTTCCCATTCTTTTTATTTATTTATTTTAAGAAATTAATTAGATTTTTAAAGAGACCGGGATTGAAAATCAATTTCCCAATTAAAAAGTGCAAGGTTTATAGTTGGCGTCGGATTTAAGTGGGGTCTGTTTGTTTGCATTGTGGGATTGATGCAACAACCCCAAGTGCCGTGCTTGTCACTATTCTGACAAGAATTTTTTAAGTAACCTTAGGGGGAACCATTGTCCTGCTCAAAACCAGCTTAAAGCAAAAAAGACTATGCTCATGCCACATCAAACAGCACCAGGCAGCTAATATTGAAAGGTATTATGAAGTAACAGCTGCCTTCTTCATGGGAACAAGGAAAACAGTCTCCTGTAAATCAGAGATTGGCATAGGTGGATTCTCTGATGTGTGCAAAGGGGCTGGTTGACTCCAAATTCCTCCCCAGAGGAGGATACCAACAGCTCCCTCTGCTCACCTCTAAAGGAATTGCCTGAAGGCTGGACTCTATTACCTCCTACAAACAGAGTCTGACCTCTACTATATTTGCAGCAAGTCCTATTACTTTGAGGCGATTCAGAGCTAGAAGCTGATTATTATAAGCCAGGAAGGAGCATTCCTGCTTCTTCAGTGTTTACAGCTTTTATCACTGAAAAATCCACCTACACTAGCTATAAAAATAGATAAAATCGCCCAGGGAAGCCTGCTGTACTCAAGATCCCATGTCACTTGCAAGTCCCTGTATGCTCTGGGAGTCCCCACCCCAGAGAGCAGGAGCTCTGGAAAAAGCTGTAAGGTTTTCCTCCAATTCAATCTGGCCTGTGATCTTGGCTTAAGAGGGGCTCTAGAGGCAAGGTAAATGCTGACAGCCCAGCACATTGCTGTGTTGAACAGGGCCATGCAGCAAGTTGGATCAACGCTTCCATCACCTTGGCACTGCAGCACATGCCAGCAGTCAGGAACGTGCACTTGCAGTGAAGCAATGCAAGGACCAGGCAACAGAGAAGAGGAGAAGGAAGAAAAGTAGGTTAAAAGAACTTTTTTATATTCCTTACTGTGTAGCAGTGGAGTTGCTTTCACAACCAGAGCACAGGAGAAGACATTAGGAAGGACCAGAAGAAGTCTCCATCGTCAGAGATCACAAAATCACACAATGGTAGGGGTTGGAAGGGACCTCTGGAGATCATCTTGTCCAACTTCCCTGCTAATACAGGGTCACCCAGAGCAGGGGGCCTAGGATTGCATTGTCCAGGTGGGTTTGGAATCTCTCCAGAGAAGGAGACTCCACAACCTCTCTGGGCAGCCTGGGACAGGCTCTGCCACCCTCGGAGCAAAGAAGTTTTTCTTCCTGTTCAGATGGAACCTTCCAGGTTCCAGTTTGCACCCATTGCCCCTTGTCCTGTTGCTGGGTACCACTGAGAAGAGTCTGGCCCCATCCTCTTGACCCACCCTTTAGCTATCGATCAGCATTGATCAGATCCCCTCTCAGTCTTCTCCAGGCTAAACAGCCCCAGGGCTCTGAGACTTTCCTTATCACAGCGTATGACAGTTCAACAGTATGACATTCATGTAAGCACATTCCTACAGTGTGTGAGATTTACTGCTAGAATAAAACATTGATTGCTTCCTCTGGATGGAAAGGGGCTGGGCAGCGGGGAACTGCCTGCTTAGGCCAAACACCAGCATGGAGATACTGGAGTCATTACACAAGGGAGGTGTGGGAAATGGAAAGGAGGCATTTGAAAGAGTGAAGACATGAGTTAAAGAACAGTCACGCAGGACAGGCAGAAGGACCAAAGACAATATAGAGGTAGGAAAGGGACTGGAGAAAGTAGCAGCAAGTAGTGCTGAGGGAGAGCTGCAGGAGCCCGAGGGCGAGGAGATGTTGGAAAGCCATCACAATGAAATAAGGTTGTTGGGGGAGAGAGTGCCAGAGGTTGGCATCTGAACGAAATGAAACTGCACACAGCCAGCCTCGAAGTCTTTTAGGGTTTCTCAGAGACCTGGCACCACCAGAGAGGTTTTGACAAGCTGAAAATACCCCTCACCTTGTATTTTAAAAAGTGTCTATCTCCTACAACTGAAGAGGGAAGAGAAGAGGAGGAGGGAAAAGTGTAAACACCCCATACGAACTGCAAGGGAAGGAAGGAAGGAAACAGCAGACGCAACAAAACCCCAAGCTTGACTCACATCTATTAATGGAAATAAAATGGGTTTGCCGGTAATTGCCTCCTTACCACACTTAGATTCAGCCCATCCTTTGTTCTTTCTCACTCAAAGTGTCCCTAACTGTAGTTGACCCATTCCACCAAAGCTTGAGAAGACAACAGGGCTCCCTAGGATACACAGCTCCTACCAGCTTTCATGAAAATCTATGTTCACACCAGCAAAGGCATCCACACTACTGCAGACTTGGACAAGGACATCGGCAAAGCTGTGATATTGCCCAGAGGGTATCTAGAGGCATTGGACATGGTCAGCCAGACCAGAGGAGTGTGGCAGAAGCAAGGCAAGGGGCATGGAGAGAATTAGAGGGGTTATGTATGTCCTTCCCCTCTCACTACTCCTGCTGCATATAGCACAGCTTGCTTTCCTCTATCCTTTCATTTCTCATCTGCCTAAGTGAAGGGCTTGGCTTGGTCCCACCTAGCTCACAGAGACAGAAGCTTCAATAAGCCCCATTACCAGCACCCAGCTCAGCTCTTTGATCAAGATGCCCCTCCAAGCACAGAGGAAAGATCCCACAGCTGTTGAAGAATAAACAGTTTCTGGGTTGAAATTTCTACAAAGTTACTGCTTCCACAGGAGAGGGAGAAATTAATTAAAGTTCATTTTTCAGTGACAAAATCCCCAGGATAACCTGAAGTCCTGAGGGGAAACAGGCTGAACGACAAGGTGGCGTGAGACTGCTGGAGGGGACAAGAGCTCACAGAGCAGCACTGCCATCATTGCTGTTTGGATGCCCTGAGATGACATTATCGCTTTTATCCTCATCTCTTCTTTCCAATGCCCAAACGCTTAAGTGAAAGAAGTTTTTAGAGGGGCAGGCAAGCGCAAGTGTACTTTAACAGCACACTGCTGGTGGCCTGTAGGTACTGGTGCAGCTAAAAGCAGGTGGTGACAACTTCAAGAGATGCACTATGCATCCTTAGCTCAGGTGAGACCAGTGAACATGTCCAGGTCTGGGCCCCAAACCTACTGAAATATATCCCCTTCATTTGAGGATTTACGAAATGGAGCATAAATCCATTTGATGCTCCACTGCTGCCCTCTTTCTCCTTCCCTAAGTCATTCTCAGGTCTCACCCTTACTGGCTGTTTAGAATCATAGCATTGTTGAGATTGGACAAGACCTTTAAGATCACTGAGTCCAACCATTAACCCAGCACTGACAGGTCACCACTAAACCATGTCCCTCAGCACCACACCTCCATGGTTCTGAAACCTCTCCAGGGACGAGGACTCCACCACTGCCCTGGGCAGCCTGTTGCAGAGCTCGACAATCCTTTTGGGGAAGACATTTTTCCTCATGTCCAACCTAAACCTCCTCTGGCACAACTTGAGGCTGTTTTCTCTTGTCCTGTCTCCTGTTCCTTGGGAGAGGAGACCAGCTCCCACCTGGCTCCAATCTTATTTTCAGGGAGCTGGAGCGAGTGAGAAGGTCTCCCCTGCACCTCCTTTTCTCCAGGCTAAACAACCCTAGCTCCTTCAGCTGTTCCTAACAAGATGTGCTCTAGATGCATCCCCAGCTTCATTGCCCTTCTCTGGACATGCTCCAGCCTCTCAATGTCTGTCCTGGAGTGAGAGGCTCAAAACTGAGGACCATGTTTAGAACCTCACCAATGCCTTTTTGCCTCTGTTTTAAAATAATTTTTGAAACCTAATTTTTGGTTCCCTGCTGCCTTTCACAGACACACCTCAGCTAAAAACGCAGCTTCAATGACATATCATTCATCCAAGGCCTGGAAGGGTGCAAAGAAATTGCGTCCTCACTCCACAAACAAGCACGGGAAAGCCAGTATTTTCTCCCATTCCTGCTGTTTCATTAAACTAATTTTATGCATGAGGTGAGATTTCATTTTTCCTAAAAATAATAATAACAATAATAATGAATACATTTTTCTCTGGTGACAGCATCTGTGATGGGGTTTTTCTTTACCAAGAAGTAGACATTTCAAGAAAGTACATCTAGAAGCCACCTGTTTAAAAATGTACCATGAACAGCCAGAATTAGCATCTGAAGGAATTCATGAGGCTTCCTGGGTTATTCTGGAACAGAAAGGTTAAAAAATAACAACATGTGGAAGACATCACAAATCTACTTCCAAAAGGTTTTGGTTTTTTTCCTCAATTCCAAGGGCAAATCAATATCCATAGGATTCACCCATGCAATGGGACTGAACAAGCAAACCAAGACCCATCAAAGTAGAGACTCACAGGTACCAACTTTGTTTAAGTATAATCCTTCACAGGCCAAAATCACAACCCTGAACAGGCATGTCAAGTAGGACCCTGCTGGAAAAAAGCAATACCCGAAGTGAGGAGGGAACTTCTGATCCCCTCATCACCTGCAGAGAGCTCAAGGACGATTCCACCAAGTCCTCTTCTCAAATCCATTATAACAAAGAAAGGGAGATAGGAAGATAAATAGGAAGGTAAACTGAGTCCTTGAAGAAATGGCAAGAAATGCAGAAGTAGCTTGTTGGGGAGAGAGATCTCAGGAGATAGTCTGACTATGCAATGCAAGGAGAAGGACGGAGGGGGGAAAAAAAAAAAGGTTTTAGCACCTGTTTGCTTGCGCTTAACAAAAGAGGCAACCGCAGTTATAGAGGACAGTAGACACCCATCTGCCCTTGAATCATGGCTGCTGTCCCCTCTGTGAACTCCACGCTTCATCAGGGCTGCAGCAAGGAAAGCCGAAGGACAAGGCAAAAGGAATCACATTCCTCTTCCCAAGGAAGGCAGAGGCACAGAGGAGACATAAGGGCAGAGGCCTTTATTGCCCGTGCAGACAAGTTTCCCAGAAAGGAAAGCTGAGAAATGTATCACCTATAATTACAGAGCAAGAGCTGTAAATGCAGCAAGCTGAATTAAAGGCAGAGATAAGTCCAAGAGCAGAAAAGCAGAGTGTAAGCACAGACAAATCTACATCCCCAGCTGCAGCGTTTGACTGGCCCTTGAACCTGGTCTGCAATGCTCTGGTGCTCAACATTTCCAGGCAAAGGACTTCACGTGGCCAAGGAGCGGACGAGGGTTGAGCCGACAGCGTAACCCTGACCACACAGCCCCCTGCACCAGTGAGCCATAGGAAGAGCCCCTTTTCCACAAATGGGGATGGAGACACCTCACCTATCACTAGTTTCCAGGGCTGAGTATGTTTAGCATGGATGATAAAGCAGAGTCATTTCAGAGCTGTTATACGCAAGGTTACGGGTGCCACTATTGCTGATTAAAGACCTCACACTTTGCTAAGGCAGGGCAGTTGCTATTTGTGACCCAACACACAAGGTCACAGAGCACAGGTCCCTTCAGACAGAGGCCATAATGAAACAGCTATTTCGTAGAACAGAATTATAGAATCGTTTTGGTTGGAAGAGACCTTCAAGATCATCAAGTCTGACTGTCAACCCAGCACAGTCAAGTCACCACTAAACCACGAACCTCAGCACTACATTTCCATGGCTTTTCAATCCCTCCAGTTATTTAACACTGAAGAGTTTCCAGACCACCTCCTACACCTGCCACAGGGCACCCTGAGCACCCAAAGCTTTTTATTAGGTGGTTATGCCCCACAACCACACCAGAGCAAGCCTGCAGCTGTAACCTCCAGGCCTCACCACCAAAGAGGCTCAGATGAATCAGTAAGGTCCATGTCAGCTTGCCCATTCTCCTTAGGGCCCTGTGTCACTTGGCTTTGCATCATCTCACAGGAAGGGACAGGGAAGAGAACAATGTCCTAAATGATAACAAGTAACAAATAAAGACATGGAGAGGGGGAGAAGCAGCCGAATGATTTGCAAGCTCAATTCTCCAGTCATGTAAAGGACAGTAGACCACTGCAGCATACACAACAACCTCTTAGATTTTCCCCTCCTGTGGGTGACTCCAGAAATTCTTGGCCTGTAGGAGAAAGTTAAGGGTGTTTGCATCTTTCATCAGTTCATGAGTATGAAGCGCTTTAGATTACAGATACTCTGGACACGAGCTCCTCACTCCCACTCAAGGGCAAGGAGAGCAAAAAAGCTGGAAGATTTCAGTCCCTCTGATGGGAAGTTATATTCATAGCTTCTCCTCTTGCACCAGGGGAGGTTTAGGTTGGACATCAGGAAATAATTCTTCCCTGTAAGGGCTGTTAAGGCCTGGCCCAGGCTGCCCAGGGCAGTGGTGGAGTCCCCATCCCTGGAGGGGTTTCAAAGCCATGGAGATGTGATGCTGAGGGACATGGTTTAGTGGTGACCTGGCAGTGCTGGGTTAACAGTTGGACTTCATGATCTTAAAGGCTTCTTCCAACCAAAATGATTCTATGATTCTCCTCTTATCCAGAGACTCCAGCAAAGCTGTGCTGAAGATTTGACACCATGCTTGCAAAAGGCAATAACATAACTAGTGCTGAAGAGCTGACTTGCCTGTCAATGCCTGGTTTCATAGCATAAGAGGAAAACCGCCTCTGACAGCCCAGCAAGTATGGTAGTGAAGCTGTGGAGCAATGCCAAGGTGCTGTATGACCTCAAAATCCTGCTCAGGAGATCAGCAGACTCCTGTGCTTGCCCGGCAGGATAGGAGCGCAGCCGTCCGCAGGCAGTAGCGATCCTGGCTGGAGTCAGCCTCCTGGCTAATTCCACTAACACGCAGAGAGAAGACAGATGATCAGCTATTCCCTGGTTATTTTTAGTACCTGATGACTTTCCTGGAAGCACACCATAGGAGCGGATCACAGGAATGACTGCAGAAGTGGCAAGTTTGGCCAATAGATGCTAGTCCAATAAACACGTGAGCATATGGAGCACAAGCTCCAGCCACTCGTCCTCCACCCTCCACCCTTTCCCCATTCACCTGCAGAGCAGCAGTAGCCGCTGCCAGCCCTGGGGCTCCCCATCACCCACTTTGTCCCCACACAGCCCCAGAGAGGCCACAGGGCATGGAGGGATCAGTTCTTCTCAACACCATGGATGAGAGTCAGTAATTATTACTGAAGAAGGGGACAGGGCATTGCCCCTGAAATGGGATAAAGGCAACAATGGTCCCCAGGAAGAACTGGCAGCTACAATGCAGCACCTACAAGTAAATCACAGCCACCAGCCAGGGTGACCACTGCCCGCAGCCCTGACCAACACATAAGTTGTCTTGCCATTTCCTAGACTGCTGCTGGCCACCAAGAGAAGTAGCTCAACACTTCAGTACGGATTAGGCTGGAAATTAATGACAGTTTCCTTTACACCACCAGATAGATGCACCTGAGAGGCATGAAGGAAGGCAGCTCAATTGAGAGCTCCAGCCAGGAGCTCAGCCTGGTTTCCCACCTCATCTAACACATTACCCCCATAACAGTCTTTAGGACAGAATCTCAGAAGCAAGGCATTTGGGTAAGCAGTGGGAGGAGGAGATAAGAATGGGACCAAACAGGCATGGAAGAGTAGCTGGAGTTGAGCACAGTGTAGCCTTTGGGTTTCAGTTACTGAAGAATTATTGATTTACTCTCCACCTGCCCTCAGGGGACTGCAAGCAGAAATGCTCCCATGCATTGCACAGCAGGGCTCGGCTGGTAAAATCTTAATGTCAAGGCACCCTCGCTGAGCAGAGCCAAGGTAACACTAAATACATAAAGAGAAGGTGTGAGAATTTCAATATTCTTTTTGCTACTTCAGGACCTAAATCATGAAAGCAGGATTTGAGGGAGAGAAAAAAAAAAGGGATATGCAGCAGTCTGAAGTCAACCCTCAGGTGCACGAGGCAAGGGGCTTTATCTGGAAGGTGAAGCACAAAACACATCAACTGCCTTATACTTGGCATAGAAGGTTTGACTTGGTTAGGATCAGAATATGTACAATGCTGACACAATAAAACTGCCTGTGCCCATATCCTATGAATCTGTACAAAATAAATAAACAAATAAATAGGGTGGTGAGGAGTCTGAAGGGGCAGGCATAAGTTTTGCAAATTAAATCCTTACCAATTCACCTCCTTTAAGTTCTTGCCCCATCAAAGTCAGGTTGGACCAGTCCCACCCCAGTGCTGTCCTCACAGCACTACTCACCCCACTGCTGAGATTTGTCCCAGCTAGCACTTCGCAGTTCAGGAGTTCATTCCCTGAATCCCTCCCCAATGCTGCCAAGGAAGCTGGGACGCAAACTGAGCCTTCTGGCCCAGGCTGACCAGGGAAGTGGTGGTCAGCATCCCTGAAGGTACTTAAAAGACATGTAGATAAAGGTGTTAAGGGACATGGTTTAGTGGTAGAATTGGCAGTGCTGGGTTAATGGCTGGACTCAATAATCTTAAAGGCCTTTTTCAACCAAAACGATTCTATGATTCTCCGTATGATTCTCTATCCTATGGCTGCTCTCAGCTGGTAGAAGGCAGCTCCTGTGGCCCCACAGTCCTTCCTCAGTGACACATCCATGAGGTCTGGGCACTCAGTTGCCCCTCAGCATGGAGGGAAGCCCAGCAAAGCCCGGTGTGCAGAGGCTCTGCACTCTACTGAGAAAGTCCATTTCTTTGTCCTTCCATAAATGATTTATTCAACTTTACCTGCAGCCCAATTATAGGTCTAAGCATTAAAGGAATTTAAAAAAAAAATGATGTGTGCAAACTGTTGCTTCACTAAATTAGTTTGGCTGGTTGTATTGCTTAGGATTATTTTTTTAGTGCATCCCGATCAGATATCTTTTCTATTTTGCTTTATGGAAAAAAGAATAGATAAGAGGGAATCTAAAACCTTCAACAGTGACAGGGAAGGGGAATGGAGTTTTACAGGGTCAGAACACACCCTTTTGAGACACAAGGCAGCAGCGCAGGAAATGAGGTGAAGCATCACAACGAAGGGCCTTTATTTTGGCTGCCTGAGAGCTTCCGCGTTCCCCTCGCTCCTCCCCAACTTTCTGCATGTGATAAGATTGATAATGATAACTAAATACATAATTGAAATTAAATGAAGCCAGAGTAAAGTTCAAACAGATGCACTTGCGAGGCCTGTGTGAAAGCCATGTGCATGCATAAAAGTGGCGCTAATGCAAAACTCTGCTCCCTCATCAAGAGGAATTGTTTGAATATCTGATGGAGCACGCGTGTGGCTAAGGCGAGTTAAGTGCCGACACTCAGAGAATATGAATGAAAGCTAGCGTTTTCAAATGCCTTACAGGAATTAGGTGCCCAAAACACATGCAGGCAGGTGTTTAATTCCCCTCAAAGCCCAGTATTTCAACTACCTGGCTGAAAAGATTTCTTTAGATAATCCGCAAAGCTTACCTAATACCCTACAAGGATTTTATTTTTTTTTCCTCAGGATTGCTTGTGGAATTTGGTCTCAGGCTTCTCCTCACAAGGCTTTCAGCCTTTTGGGAATTTTCAGAGGGCATTTCCTCGTTATTATGGTGAAAAATGAAGAAAGGCTTCAGCCTAGTGTAATGGGTACAACCTGCAAGCAAGGAAATCCCTTTTCTTCCTCACACCCACTCACATCCATCCACTTATCTTTAGCAAAAAGGTAGCTTAAATATCTAAGCTTCATTGCCACACCTAAACCAAACAGAAACATCCAATCTGATGAGCCCAGAGCATCACTGACACCATTCAGGAAACAAGCCTGCAGACAAGGTGAGCCCAGCGACCTCACTGCCCGCATCCCCTTGGCTGTAGTTGGAAGGAAGTGTGAGCAAAGGCATACAAAAACCCCATCAGGGTATTACGAAGCATCTCGCGTTTCCCAGTCCTAGAAAGAGTTGTGCAAATGGGTGGCTCAGATTGCAACCTACTGACCATCAGCCTCCCAAGGCTGCTCAGCATCTGTGACTCTCAAGCATGAAAATGAGAATACTTTGGATTTCCAAAAACTCTTCTCCACTTGTGGAACAAGTTATTTCCAGGGCCATGTTGTGGAAAACAGGAAATAGGCTCCAATCACCAATTTGTGCCTGTTTAAACCAAGCAGGAAAGAGCCTTGAAGGGAGCCTCTTACCTGTGTGGGCTTTGGCAGATCCACCTTGGCTGGAGAACACCATCTGTCCCCTGCCTGGCCTCCTCCATGCAAGAAGGACAAATGAACAAAGAGGGATTGGACATAGAAATAAAAAATTAAAGAGCACCCAGAATACTGCAGGCTCCTGACCACACAGGCAAGTTCTTACAGTGAGAAGAAAGCTACCTGCATCAGAAGGGAGTGAAGCCAGCAACCAAGATACATATCAGGGACAGGGAGGAAGGTGGGACGTGATGAGAATTGGCATACATGTGAGGTTGAGAAAGAAAACAGGAAAATAAGGAAAGCAGAAGGATTGTGGGGCTACAGGGCACCCCTGGTTCATCAGATCTGGCCTTCCGCTAAAAGCAGGAAGGGTTTTATCCCCTCTATTCCCACAGGGAGACTGGTCCAGAATCTCATTGCTCTCTAATTGTCAGAAGTGATCTTCCTGTTTCCAGGCTGAATTTATTCTGGGCCAGTTTACGTACATTTGTTCTTGTGCCAACACTGTCCTCAGGCATAAATAGTTCTCCTTCACTGATGCTCTCCCCTCCCCATCTTCTGCCAATGTATTTATAGGCAGCTATGTTCCTCAGCTTTCATTTTGCTAATTTAATTAAGTCAGGCTTTCCTCGCCTTCTCTCCCAGCACGAGCTTCATTTCTTTTATCGCGTTAGCAACACTTTCCCAGACCTGGTTCTTCGGTCCAGCTCCAGTCTCCCTCTGAGGAAAACATGAGCTGCACAATTGCCAGCGGTGATCTCTCCTAGAAAACAGATGCTTGCAAGTCGAGTGTCTAATTGCAAACTAACAAAGACAGGCTCATCTTTTATCCTGTCAGCTATTTTGCATCAGTTAAATATCAGAAATAGCGTTCTGAGGCATGAGCTAGTCCCATAGTGCTTTGTAACATCTTCAGTTTACATTTTGGCTCAGTTGTCTCGCTATCATCCTGAACTGTTCTTCTTTTTCCAATTAGGCTACACAACTTTGTGAAACCATACAATGTCCATCATATTAAATATTATCTTATTTGGGGTACAACAGCAGCTCATATTGTGAAAGGAAAAAGCTCCGTCCAGATGAGTGAGGGACAACGAGAGGTTTCATTCCTGCTTGTCTTGTGAAAACAGAGAACCTGACAGCAGACTGCAAGGGATGTAAATGTTGCTGTTTCACTTAGCATACTTAGCACCTGGGGAAGAATTCAGTTGGGGACTTCATAACAACTCCAGATTATGCAAAAGTGGCAAAATGTGGCAACTACAAGAGCAAGATATACTTAGGTGATCAAGCCTAGGAAACCAGGAATCCAGAATTTTAAAGAGAGCTAGCCAAGAAGCCATTTGAACTATTTAACGCTCACTTCAGTAAGAGCCAGAATACCTGGAAAGCTTTCAAATGATCAAAACAAATTTCAAAAGATAGAAAAAGCTGACGTCACCCTGATATACACACACAGGGTATGGTGAGCAAACCCATGGAGCTTTAAGGAAACCACTCATTACATTACTTTGTTTAAATATTTGATTAACAATGTTAATATCATTAGATCTTTCATGCCACTAGTATTTCTCATTTGCTAACTAGCTTCTAGTACTTAGCATGACTTTCCTTAATATGAGTGAAAATGGGACTGATGACTAAATGCAGGCAACTGCCTGAGGACTCACCCAGCAGAAGGCTCAAACCCAGCTATAAAGTGATCACCAGCCTAACTAGCTCTAGGAGGTGGTCAATTCCTGGATATGGCATCTTCAGAAAAGCAAAGGCACAGAAACTCAGTGCCTTTGCAGCTGGTATTAGGCTGACATTAAAAAAAAAACAAACAAACTTTGCTGAAGAGCAACTCTGTGTTTCAACCTATCCAAAAATGTTT
>WEIS01083552.1:0-35891 GCA_013389965.1 Todus mexicanus
AGATGACTGGGTTGGGGTTATCAAGGCTTGGACTACTTCACATGCATATTAGAGATAACTATGAAAGTTGTTTTCAGGAGAAGACAAGGTCCCAATGATAGAATCTCCAGGAAGGGGTATGAGACAGGACAGCTGAGATCTCCTACAATTCCCAGTTCTGCCATCAGCTCATTCGAAAAAGGTCAGTGCTAGAAACCTGTTGCGGAGCTCCTTGGATCCTGTGTTGACCCAGCACATCACACCGCTGTCTTCTAGCCACAGTGACAAAGCAGTCCTTGGGAGGCTTGGTGGGCTTTTCCTAAGTGTTATTTGGAGTGAAGTTGGTTTTGTATCTGATAAGTGAGGTGCAGAATCCACCAGGATTTGTGACACAGCTGTTCCGTGTGCACAGTTCCAAACATTTCAGGTTAGGATAAGGTCTCACTAGTCCCCTAAAATATCAGTAGTCTCCTAAAATAAGAGAGTGCTGCAGGTAGTGTCTGAGGCTTACTTCTTTAGGAACCAGAACTGAAGTTGAAGGGCTGTGAGCTAAAGGAGTAATCCTGAGACACTTAGCTCCGGTCTTCTTGTCAAAGACTTACACTGATCTGCAAGTCAGCATTAGAGTAAACTTCTTCTCTAATGCACAAATGGAGCTTGTTACTGAGAGTTTGCTAATGTTGAAGAAAAATGTGTTTTCCTTGCGATCTCAGTCACTTTTGACTTGGTCTCTTGTGTTGGTTGAAAGTAAAAACAGAAATTTGCTTAAACCTCAACTCACTGGAGGCTGGGCGGACATTCTGGGGAAGAATTACTGCATGTTTATCCTGGTCCTGCGCTCTTCCCTAAGCCATCTGTTACTAGCCACTATTAACAACAGGTTCGTGGGCTATGTGGATGTTTGGTTTGACTTTTTGATGTTATCTTTTTTAAACCCTGAGAAGAGCTAGTTCATATTGTGATGAGCTTTCAGGAATTTCATTTACCATAGCAGCAAACTACAGTGTTAAAGCTCCTATTTGAAATGGCCAGCAGTTAGTTTGTCTGTGCTGGAAGATTTATAACCTTCACATAAACTGGCATTTTGTGACAGTGAATATCTATCGTTGGAAGGGAAGTAAAAATAAATGGGTTGTATAAATTGTTCTAGCTCATTTGAGGCCCCATATCCCCAGTGAGCTATTGTTATGAGGGGCACAGAAGTAACTGCTGTGAGTCATGGAGCAGCGTTGCTTTAGAAGGGCGCGTTAACAGCGTTGCAGCAGAGGACACAAGTAGAAGCTATGGTGTAACCAGACAACCTTTCAGTCTATTTATCAAAACACTTGGAGTTCTCACTTCAAGGAAGGCGACACAGTAAATATGAGCAATAAGAGGTTAATCTGTATATCTGTATCGAGACATCTAGCTAAATAAAACAATAAAATAAATCAATGCAAAACCGTTAGTGCTTCAAGTGCTTAGCAAAAAGCTTCTGAATCCATCACAAATGGCAGCACTCTTTTTTTCTGTTTTGGGGTTTGAAAACAATTTAACAGATTAAAGGCCTTTTTTTGCCAATTTATGTAAGAAACCTGGACCTTTGGGAATACAAAGAAAAGGATGATACCCTACCATGTGCGTGTTGTATGCTTTCTCACGCTGAAACATAGAATATGCTCAGTGTTAATGGATACTGATAAAAGGGAGAAGTAAATGCATATGAACGTTTAAGCTTGGAACAGTCAAAATTCAACTAGTTTAAAGGTTTTGTTTCAAAGCTGAGCGTTCTGTCAGGGTCCCTGATAAAACATGTAAAGTTCTTGTATCTCAGATTTAGGCAGATGGAAATGGTGGACATCGCCTGAGTCTGGAATGATTAGTCATGATTAACTTCTTCCAGAGGGCAGAGCTGGCAGAGCTCTGCATTTCAAAGCGACAACTCTCAAGGTGTCCCAGGCTTATTTCCAAGTTTGCTTCCTGTAATAAACATGGGAGGTTAACCTCACACCGAAGGCATAAAAACTTCAAGGGGTGCAAATTTTCTGGGAGGACACCAGTATTGTTTTTCTGTGTCTGGAGAGAGCAGACCCAAGGACAGTTCTAGAGGCAGATGCTGTGCTTAGACTTCTCCCTGCTCCCATTGCGATCTCCTGGAGACCTACCGCGTATATGACTCTGAATGACCTGTTAATCTGAAACTACTGTTGTTGGATCACAAGCAGCCTCCCCAGCCCATTGGTCTCAGGAGTACTTTTCTACCATCCTGGTCTTTTTGCCCGTTACTCAATTTGAAGGGTGGATCTTAACTGCTTGGATTTGCAGTTCTCGTTTCAGTTTTACCTGTGCAATGGTCAGGACTTGCCTTTTCAAAACAGGAGTCTCGGGATCCATCTTCCAAGTGGTAGAGCTACCTAACCCCAAGCTGCCATTCTCCTCCATCACATGTGAGGTTAGTGACCCCGATTCATATATGTGACTCAGAGTTTTTCAGTGCTCCATAGGTGGATTACCCACATGAGTGCAAACATAAGAGTCTGCTACTCACAGTGGGTCAATGAAGTCATTGCTCAATGGTCGGGAGATCACTGGCAGAAATCTGCCAGCTCTCTGTGGATCTCATCAATGTTGAGAAGTTGGTGTCTATTCCAGAATGTTGATTTTTGTATTTCCCCTCTCTAAGTGTTTTGTCTCAAGAGTATTTGTAGCATGATTACTTAAGGTTCATGGTATAGATACCATTAAGCCATGCTTCTCTTCTAGCTTCTGCTTTTAAATGGCCAACTTCCAAGCACTCCTGTGCTATTACAGCTCCCACCTTTTGTAAACAGCAGGGAGGTTTCAGCAAACAACTGAAACAGGACTTGAAGGACACATGGTTCAGATGTGGCCCTCTCAGCTTCTGTGGCCAGAGTGCTCCTAGTTAAAGATAAGATGAGGTGACTGAGAGATGCATCTCCTCTCCTAACACTTCCTTGCTCCCTTTTTTCCATGGTGCATCATCTGCTTTTAAACCATGGGTCATGGATCTGTGTTTGTGCTATCTCTACTCCTCCACAACTCCTTCATTATAGCATAGAGAGAGATAACAAGAATATAGGTTTTAGGCTGTCTCTTAGGCATTCATCAAAGAGCACATGGAGGGACAAGCTCCATATGTACAGCTAGGAGAACATTAGATTGAAAGGGAAGGAGCTACAAGAACATTACTGGTAGCCTGGTGAGAGTTCAGTGGCTAAGAATTGCATGTTGTTTGGACTTCGAGCATCATTTCTGAACTGGAGAACCCACTCTGGTTTTGTTCTGTCCTTGTGAGGATGAAGTTAATAGGGAGGGTTGAATGCAACCCTAAATGCAGTGAGGCAAACTCGACTTTCATACAGTTGGGTTTCCTTGCCCTGGTAAAATAGGCTATATGTAGTGAAAATAAAATAATTATCCTGTTTGATTTAATCATGCTTGAAATTGTCTTACCTCTCTCTATTTGTTTCTCTGTCTCTCATTTTACTAACATCTTTTCCTGGCTAAAAAGGAGATTTATACAAATACATTTTTTTGTCAGAGAAGTGATATTTTATTAACATTGCACCTTTTAGAAATAGGTATTAGTAAGACAAACAAAGTGAAGAATGTTTTGCTTCCAAAAAGCATTTTTGTTTTTTCCTGTTGTTACATTCTGCTTTTGAATTCCGAGTTTTGAGTGCAAAGAGAGGAAACCAGCATGAGAGGTAGGTACCAGTCCTGCAGCTACCTGGGAGGATTTTATAACGTGAAGAACGTTATCCTATTTAAAACAAATCTCAGTTGTCCGACTTTTCTGGTTAGTACTTGATGGTTGATATTGCAAACTTCTTTCATATGATTAGTGTTGGAAAAAAAAAAAACAAAGAGAATTTTAAAATCCTTTTATCCCATCAAATACTAAGAGTAGAGGTAGATGGAGAAATTAACTGAGTAATCTATAGTGTGTATTTGCACCATGTCAGCAGCTCCGCCGCAGTGCTCCTGGCCCTGGTTTCCTCTGGAATGTGCGAGGTCCCTGGGATCTGTCACATGCTACACCGCAGGAAGATGATGAGTAGAGGTGGTTTTGCCGGGCAACTGACCTTCGAGTTTTGCCCAGAGTAATTTATTCATGTGGCTGTACCCTAAGACATAGGAATACCTCACATACCTTGGGCTGAAAACTGATGCAGCATGTTGAAAAAACAAGCAGAAAATACCCAGAGTCAGCTGAGATGAAGAGGCTGGATCTGGCTGCCGTGAAAATGAGCTGCTGTGCAGAGGGGTCTCTTGCTCTGTTAAGCAGGACGGGGAGTCAGTTAAGTCCCACAGCATCCGTTGTCAGAAGGTTTTCTTAGAAATGCAGCTTCAAACCAGCTTCTGGTGGCAGACCTCCAGAAAAGCTGCTTACACAAGAGCAGCCCGTGACCTCTTGTGTTCCCCCCTCTTGCCAAGGGCCTGGTCTATCGCAGTTGAAAAGGTAAAATAAAAGACAACTGAATAAAACAGGGTGGGGTTTTTTCTCAGTTTGATTTTTGTTGTTGTTGTCAATTTTAAGCAACATTTTAATTGACGTGTTTAACTGTTACAAGAACCAGGATCCTCTGGGTGAGGGGGGAAACCCCTAACCCCTGCCTTGTAGTTACTGCTGGTGGATTAGTTTTAAAGCAGTAAGTGTTTGAGGATGGGGTTGTCCTCGTTGGTAAGGAGTGTGCCTAGTAAAATCATGTCCACTTCTCAGTTTTCAAAGTGTGCTGAAGGAGCTAGTGTGATGTTCTTGGAGACAAAGTGCTGCCTGCAGGAGCTGTCTTCAAGAGCTCTCTTCTTCCCTGCTTTTAGGAAATGAAGAACATGAACTTACAGAAGCAGGCAAATTTCCTTCTTCTGCTGTATCTAAGTAATTGCTGTCCCTCTTATGAAGAGGTGTCGCTCATCTGTATGGACAGTTGCCAACATTCTTAATTATAGACACTAAAAAAACTAGGGCAAACATAGGAGCTAGGGGTAGGTACCCAAGTCCCCGTTTGGATACCTAAACAGCTGGCTTCACCTTTTAAGTTCTTGAGCCAGAAGTCAATGGGAAGTATGGTTCTTCAGCTAGTTGGAAAGGCGGACTACGGCTGCTTATTTAAGTGTCTAAATACAGGTGTTAGCCAAGCTCTTCAGATGGTAAAAATCAACATATCACCGAGGAAGCTGATGGTTAATATGCTGGTTTGTATAAGTTGAGGCTTTGGCTCCCAAGGCTGGAAGCACTGACCCAGATGAACGTCTCTTTATATTCATAAATATAAATTAAGTACAAGTCGAATAACAAATATTATGATGCAACATATTCTTTCATTAAGAGTCATGTGATTTAAAAAAAAAATTCAAGTACTTTTCCTCATTTAGCCTTGAATAAAAATCTCACAGTGAAAATATTTAATAATCTCAGTGAACTTTTCCTCTAATTAGTTCTTAGATATAAAGCCAGGCTGTGCAGTATATAGTCCCATCGCATAACTCACCTGAAATGTTTTCAGAGATGAGGCAATCCACTTGCCCTGGGAATGTGGTTTCTTTACTGGGCATTAATCACTTGCCTTGTTTAGTTTGTAGTGTGTGGGCCAGTTAATGTTTTATGGAAAATTTAGAAAATTACGAATAGTTCTGCACGCATGTCATTCACATTCTGCTGCCCTTTTCACAAGGGTTACTATTTGAAGTAAGAGTTAACAGTATTCCCTGAGAACTCCTCTGTGTTTGCTAGTTTTAGGTTGCACTGAAAGTTTTGTCCAGAAAGTAACAGAAGTGAGGATGGAGCTGGAATTCGAAGGCCAAATCTCCCTCAGAAATTTCTGATCCCAGTCCGCATTTTGACACATACTCTCTAAGCTTCTAATTCTGGTAATTGCTACTTAAAGGTGTTGTGGTTATGATTGGTTTGATTTTTGTCACACGAGTTTGTGATGTTACCGAGTGCAGAATAAGTAGGAAAGTCAAAAAGGACTTGTTTTAATATTGCCATACTTCACCTTTGTGGCTCTGCTGCACTTGGAACCATGCTGAGCTGCTGGACTGAAATATACTGGACCTGTGTTCTTCATGTTATCATGGTGTGTAGATAAGCAATATCATTATCCTCTCTCTCAGCCTCTCAGTTACATTTTCTGGATGTAAACTCTCCTCTGACACCTCTCAGACCCCGAGAACATTCTGTTGCCATTCTCATAACTAAATGGGAGCCTCTAAGGTTTAGTAACTTTCCAGGTCTCTGGGTTTGGTAAAAATGTGACATAGCCTTGGAAACAAGTGATGCAGCACATATTCAGCAAGACATTTATGGATGCGAGACAGAGTTCTTCAACCGCATGTAAACAGATTGTCGAAATCATCTGTGGACAAATGTGTTCAGGCAAAATCTCCACGTCCACTTTCTGTATCTGTGGTGGTGTCACTCAAGTAATGTCCGTGCTTCCAGTGGGATAAAGTTAGCTCTGTGCAGAAATTTTTGTGGCCTGGTTTTAATATAATTGCAGAGCAGCTCTGTCACTGTGGATGGCCCAAGGGATGCCGACCTGTCACGTGGAAGAGAGCTCTGTGCCTTCTTGCCACCACAAGCTATGCAGCTACATAGCAAACGCATGATGGCCAGGGGACATAAGCTTAAAATATAATCCAAGAAATTACTGGTGGTATATGACCTGTAGGAATTGAAATATTAATAAATTTTAATGTTGTTTATGTTCTAAACTACCTGTCTTGTGTTCCAAGACCTGATTTTCTTAAATATATTTTACGTTAGGCTAAAGCTTGAATGCAGTTACATGTTTAAAATGTAATGACTGCTACTACTAAAGACATTGTACTCACTGTAGGCTCAGCCTAGAGAAGTGCCTCCAGAGTTACTGGGAAGTGGACGNTAAAACCCCTGAGCTGAATGAATGTCAGTATTCTCAGTCCACGATCAGTCAGAAACTTTGAAAGTTAAAAGTCAGCAGAGAAGTTAATGAAAGTATTTGACTTGTCAATGATCAAAGTCCAGAACTGTAAAGAGCATTTATTAGTTGATGAGTGATATGGTGCTTTTCCTTGTTTCTTTCCCTCCTCCCCGTTAATGTCTTAGATCTTCTTTCATACCTGCCTTCGCCTAACAAAAGCAGCTGTTATTCTGAATTTCTGGCTATAGAAACTGATAAGTGAGGTGATTTTCAAACAAATTTTCTGACCTAGCTTCTCATTAGTAAAGGGTTACTCTACAAATGTTGAGACAGTAGAATGAAGGCTTAATTTTGCTTTCATGTGAGTGCAAGTCAAGAATAGTTCCACAGACATTTGGTTTTTCTCTCTCTATGCCATACTGCAAGCAAATAGAGAACCTGATAGCGGCACTAGAATGCTGCCAGATATCAGAGAGCCAATATTAGGAAGCAGAAATGAAATGGAAGATGATGTATATATAGCAGTGTACCTTGTTAATAGAAAGATTTACTTGTCAGGTAATAGCCAAGCTCTCCGATAGGGTTATCGTAAGGAATTTGTGAAAGCCTGCACCAGCAACAGATGGTGTTGGCTACAGAAGAAAATTCTGCTGAAATTCACACTTCCATAAACCTGCTCTTGCCAGCGTGGCGTGTTTTATTTTATCTTGTCTCTGATTGCTGTCACATTTACAGAAAACTGAGGAGTATACCTAAGCATGTGCCTGATCATTATGGCTAGTCAAACAAAACAAAGCTAAGTAAAATAAACCTTGTATCGTGACTTGCATGTTCTTTGGGGATGGCCCTGTGCCTAGGTGATGCTTGTCCGTGAAGATCTTTGTTCTGTTCCACTCCTTGTACCAAAGGATAGTCCTGAAAGCTGAACTTAGTTTGAGTTCATGGCACTGACTCCTCTGATGCACTTACATGAGCTGTAAATTAGCCTGTAAATGATCAGTAAAGCTTTTTTCCATGTAGACTTTTACAATAGAGGTGGATTTTTTTGCTGGTTTTTGTATTAGAGAGCGAGGCAAGTGGGAAGAGCTAAACTAAATTAAATACATTACAGACCTCATATTAGTGGCATTTAAGCAGGTCCTTTCAGACTTTTACTCAGTTCTATGTAGCTTTATATATTTTAATGATATTTTTCATTTCTGTGGGCTGCCAGATGTACGGCTGATACCTTCTGATCTTCGATAGTTTGACATTGATTTTCCCAGCACACGCCAGGGTTGAAATCTGGTCTGTAACCCATCCAAATGATCAATACGTCAAATTTCATGCCTACAAGGAAATGTTATTNTGGCAGTTGCACCACAGCTGAATATTGTTAAACCGAATTAATCATTTCATTTGTTTCTGATTGCTCTATAATGTTTACGTATCTTACATATTAGTATGATCTTTTATAAAGCGCACACTGAGGTTAAATCCTCCCAGGCGGAACTTTCTTCCTTTTTCTTCTCCCTTTCAGAAAGTGTTGAACTCTTTCTGCTTTCGAATGAGCGGGAATCTTGGATCTGCTTAATGCTCACCTCATCTGAAGTGATGGGCTGAGGAAGTAGAAATGTGTGTGTTGAGGAGACATGAGAAGGTGACATTTTCCTTCACAAAAGGATTCTTCCCTGTCCACAGATAGAGTAACTGTGAAGTGGAGTTGCTTGTCTGAGTATAGTAGTTCCATAAGTAAGCATCATCGTGTGAATGTGTTCAACTGAAATCCTTATAGATGCTGCTTATAGCTCAAAATGGTCACGGGAGATGAGAAGAAGCTGAACCTATTTTCAAATTCCTGCTGCAATAACTGTACAGAGATTATTCTAATGTCTAGCAGAGGATATCCTCTCCGCAGTTTGGTTTCTGTATACGTAGAAAATAATAAACGTTAATATGCCTCACAATAGGAGCATGTCACAGGATGAATTTGAGTTAAATAGAAGTCAGAAAATCTGAGGCTCCCTTTGAATTTGTATTTTAACTTTAAAAGAAGGATGACATCTCTTATTTGCTTTAAAAATAAAAATCAGTTGCCCATAAATCTAAAACAGATGTTGTTTTTCTACTAAAAAGATTAAGGATTTTCTTAAGCTCATTAAAGGAAGAAAAAATAATGACACCACATTGATCCTCCTATATCATTGTAAGAATGTCCGAAGGCAATAGAAAGCTATGGAAAGGACATGGTATTAGTGGAACAAAAATAGCTCTGAGTCTGGCAAATTGTGCTTATCTTCTGGGTTCTGCGGTGAACTTTGTGCTGTTTCTCCAGCCTTATACTGATGTCTAGTCATGTGTTTCAGTGGGATTGGGTGGTGTGTGTACTCAAACAGAATTTGGATTTCTTATTATGAAAATACAAATGCCAGCTGCTGCATGGCTTGAAAAGCTCGAGCATCATCCAAATATTTCAAGGAGGGGAAATGGAAACCATTTGCTATTTCTCATGTATGTATCAGTGGAAGAATGTTCACTCTGCTGCTTCTCAAAGATTGTGTGTCTGTTTTGGGGGGTACGTTATTGCCCAATTTTCTCACTTTCTACATGCATTGAAACCCAGAGTCTGCAAAATGTGAATTAAACTCTTTAAGTGGAAGTAAGAAATAGGAAACCTGATGATGCCATATGCGGTATCAATAAAGCCCAGCAAGAGAGACAATGTTCTTTATTCCAGTTAGAAGTTCCTGCAGCAGAAAAAAAATGATAACCTAGTACCGCATGGACTATATTCGTCAGCGTGGCAACAAGCAACTGCCTCCTTTGCTGTGTTTATGTGTTGAAAGTTTGCTGGAATGTGTACAAATGGTACTTCAGTAGTAAGATGATAGGAAAGTCTCGATATAATCTGAGAAGAGCTAGCACAGAAATATCCTGTCCGAGTAGATTCCTGTGGGTGTCCAAAATACTAGGCCAGAAATAGAGGCTCCAGGGAGATTTTGGTCTTCTAATCAATCTAAACCTCTTGGTGTTCTCAAATATACAAGACAGTTGGGTAAATTGTGGACTAACGATAGAAGAAAGTGGGTTTTTACTTATGAAACTGTTGTCCTTCTTGGTGTTTAGAACTTTCCCTGATTTCACAAAACATCTTTGTACCTTTAATACCCTTAGACTACTTGGTTTCTTCAGACTACACAGCAGTTGGATTTAAAACCTAATACATCTGGTGCAGCCAGGTTCTTCCTTCAGAAATCACAGTAGAGTACAGAGTACTGCAAGGTTTGCTGCATCAAAAAAATTTTAAGATGAGACTTCCAAAACTTGAGCCCCTTCTGCCTCAAATGTTCCTTCCCACCTGTGGAGACATGTGTTGTGTCCACAACGATAGGATGGGAACGAGACGGGATGTTTGCGTTCTCGGCATGTTTCCATCACTAGTTCGGAGCAGATTTTGACCTTACGCTCTTCTCTCAGTAAGGTCAGCAATGTGGAATTGGTCTGAAAATCAGGTTATTTTAGGAGCTGCTTTCTGTTGCACTTCACGTTGTTATTGCAACTGTAAAAGAAAGCTTGTCCCATAGAGCTGTTGAAAACTCAAAGCTGTATTAATTTGTAGTTTGAAGAGAAAACAAAGCAAAACCAAATGTCTTTGCGATGCTTTTGACGTAGCTTCGTCTACTTGGAGTCATAAATGCCTTTTTAAGTTCAGCGCAGCTATTCTTGCTCTTTAATGGGTTTAGTCAGCCAAAATCTTATGCAGACACGCAGCCACATGTGCACGCACATATCCTCGGTGAAAGTAAGTCAGGGCTTTAGAGCTGATAGGAGACAACTTAGCAAGATTCTCGCTTTTTTTTAGATGAGTTCCTAAGAGAAACCAGGATTACTCGAGACTGCGGGGGTGTATATTGAGAAATGGGGGTTTGGTGGTTTGTTTTCCTACTTAACTTCATGACAAGAATGGGCTCTACTCTAAACTGATGGCTTGAGCAGACTATTGTTTGTGCAGAAACCACCCTGATGGTGTATTTACTAAACATGTGCGATGCACAAACGCCAATAAACTGCATCTTGGAGCGTATTCCCTAGCTGCTAGCAAAAACTCTCTTTAAAGTTAGGCCTCTTTAAATATAGGGAGAATGAGCATCAAGTTTAACAGGAACAGGCCTGAATTTTTAATTACTCCTTCTCCAAACTATCTTGATGTAAAGTCTGGGCCTTATTGACATCAATAGCAAGCTTCAAGCATTCTTTAAAGGGCCTAGAATTTTGCTAACGAAGAACAAGTTCTAAATACACCCAAAACCCCATTGTCCCATTGACTGAGACCTCTCTTTTGTTGCTGTTGCAGCATCTCAAACATACAGACTTATTTTCGTAGGGAATTCTCTCGTTTTCTCCTCTTGGAGCACTTCCCACCTTCTAGAGAACAAAAGTTGCAGATTTAGCCATCCGTTAGCGTGGGCTGGTGGGAAGTGCATCATGTGATGGTGTAGGACTGCACTGCCATTCTCCTTTCCTAATGAAACCATGGCTGCGCATACCTCAAATGTATATACCTGAAAGAGAAAACACGAATCACGCTTTCAGGAGAAGCAGGTAGCACACCAAAGGATGGGTGACCTGTCATTTCCAGCTCTGCTGCAAGAATTCTATGTTCAACCAATGCAGAATAGGCAACTAGTCTTTGTGGCAAGTATGAGGACCCAAGCTGCACTGCCCCATTCCCCATCGTGTGCTGTGCCTGACCTGCCAGGCTAGTTAGTGTATCTCCTTAGGCTTGCTTTCTGAACCAGAAAGAAAGTCTAGAAAGTCTATCTAGTCTGCTGAAAGTGGAAGAGCTCTGTAAGAGGAAGGAAAATGCCCTCCACCCTTATAAAGTGGTGATTTGCATCTTCTGAAGCAGAGAAAGGAAATGAACCAGTGTCTCCCACATCCTGAGTTGTCTAACCACTAAAATATTGCACAGGAGCAGAATGTCACTGTATACGCGGGTGGTATATCTGTGTGCAAGTGGTAGAATATAATCCTGTTCAGTTTCTGAAAGATAGCGCTTAGACATCTGCCTCGATGAAAGGGTTCACAGGCGTGAAGGGAGGAGAGGTTTGTGTAAAGCTCAGCCTAAGTAAGGGACAGAATCTAATGTTTACCCAGGCAAGTGTTTCCTGTTGGCTAACACAAGAAAATCCCCTTTTGCCCCACTCAGATTTGCGGCTTTCACCTGAAGCACTGAACTCTCCTGGCAGTGCTGTGAGAGCGCTGCAGCTTGGGGTTCCACTGCAGGCCTCAGGAGCTGATGGCAGATCTGAGGGGGCCTCACTGTCCTCTGTCAGCAGGATTCTCTCTCCATTCTGAAAACACACAGGATGAGAACTCTGTGAACACTGTCCACCCATTGCATTGGTTGTGTTTTCTGATGGCAATCAAGCAGAGTGTTGTATCCAACTGTTCATTCTAAGTAAGGTGTTTTTTCTGGAGAAACGAGACAGTTTCTCTCTACCTATACAACACAGCTCCTGTTCCTGAACTGTCTCACTTTCTGCATGGCCAGACCCAGCTGGTCTGTAACGGGGAGTGAGTGGGGGCACTTGTGCAGTCAGTAGCTGTGGCTGCATTACGTCATCTAAAAATGGTGCAAATAAGGGACGTAGCTCTCCACATTCTCCTTGGAGTACATCTCTACCTACGCATCTCCAGTTATGTTTGTAACTTCACTGGAGGAGCAGGAATCATTTTCAGTATTGGCCTCTGATAGCTGCCAAATACCTGTTGTCAAGTGCCTGCTTTGATAAGTAGCATGATTCACCGGAGCTTACTCTTGCTTTTCCAGGTCAGTGAAACACCCATTTTTGTGCCTGGTGTTTGGGGACCTTATTTCTCTGCAATGGTACCTGGATTGTGGTTGAATGAAGGAGGTCAGAGTGCTACAGGAAAGCTGGTAAGTGTTTAGAGACACACACAGACTGCAAGATGGGAGGTGCACCGTAACTGCAGTCATTCGAGAGAGCTTCACTGGCAATTTAGGGAGGGCTCTACTGAAAAACCCCTGTAAGATCACAGGAGATGCTGCTGAGAAAAAATAAACACTTAGCTGATAATTATGTGTCTTACACACTGTTCATTTGCTTACGGGTAGGGGATTATATCTGGGGCAGAGCATGAAGGGCAGGTCTGCCTTTTATGATGGTGAGGATGATTACTGTTATTACTTTACAGGCAAATAGGCATTCATCCTTTAGCAGGTGGCTGAAATACGCTTTGAGATAAAGAAAATGATGCATATTGTATTGTTGAGAACAATTGTGCTCATTGATGGGCATAGATGAAAGATGTATTGTTTGGACAGAAGAGTAATATATTAACGTATTATCCTGTCTAGATAGATAATACATACATTGTCACCTCTGTTCTTTCCTTGAATGCAGAGAGTCTAACTATATTAGGTTAATTTAATTTAGCAATAAAAATTAAAACTAGGCTGGATTATCTAAAAACGGATTTTCTTATTTACAGGGAGGCAGTCAGAACTGAAACACTGATAGAAAGGCTAGATTTATAAAACAATATTTAGGCTTGAGTCCAAAAGTGTCAGCAAGACCTTAGTGACTGCTTAACCCTGGAAGCTTCTAAAGCTCCCCATGTGTCTCCCTGCTCAGTCTTGAATTAAGGGTATTTAGATATCAAGCTTCATAACTTCTGTCAGTTTTTTGTGTAAAGGGTTTTCATTACACACATATGTGCTACTTACTTATACATTTATTCCTGGATTTATGAGCTGCTCTCTAAAGAGAATAGGTAAGATGGTACAATTCAGGTGCCTGCACGTGTTTGAGTTTTGTCTTTGATGCCAGTCTCAGAAAGAACAGGCATGAGTTATTTTTATGGCTGGGTTCTGATGTATATGCCTCATTATGTGTTGTCCTGCACTGCTTAAGGACTAGACTCATGCTGTTAAAAATTAAATACAATACCTAATGTGGTTTGCTGCCAATAGGCATTGCCAGACATACTCACTGTTCTCGAGTAGCTCTAGCTTGACCTCCTTAGCTTTTACTGTCACCTCTGATGGGATGTTATCAAGAGGCCACAAAACCTGATGAGTTATTATCTTGAAAGCTTACGTTATTCTACCTGATGTTTTGTTTTGTGAATAACGGTAGCCACCCAGGAGGGAAAGGACAAGCTGATTTATAAATTCAGTGTAAGACAGAACCTATATTGGCCTTTTTTTTTTATATAGCAAGAATTGCTTGTCAGGGTGTACATTTTGTTTCCTGCAGTGAACACACACGAAACATCTATCAGGATGGCGACATGTCTTTTGTTTTATTCTAACAGTGGGATAGAGAAAGACGGAGAGATGTGGGTCAAGAAGATGCTCCTGGTAGGATTCCAGTGAGAATACATGTGCAAGAGAATGGGAGAGACTAGAGGACGTGCTCTCAGGTGGTGTTGGACAGGAAAGAAGTCACCCTTCCAGAGCTTGCTTGTCTAACTGAGGAGCTGCATACTTAGCATTTCGCCTGGTTTTGGTGCAGCATTGGTTGAGTTTTCTTACTGTTTTTAAGCCAGATCCTGAATTCATTAATGTCAGGGGGAGTTTTAGCCATTGGCTTCACTAGGACTAGGACTAGGACTAGGACTAGGACTTAACACCTCATGAGTAATGTAGAAGCTCTCTTGTCTTTTTAAAGTTACAATACTGCATTACTCTTTTCTGAGATTGAATTTTTAAGATGTAATTGTCAAAAAAATGTTGCTTTCCTCTTTTTCAGATAGATCATGTGGTCCGAGGCCATGTCGCCTTCCCGGAATTACAGTCAAAAGCTGAAGCCAGGTCACTGTTCTTATTCCTTTATCTCATACGTGCCTTACAAATTGATGATAACGGTGTATTCCCAGCCGTGCAGAGTGGCCCTGCTGTATCCTTATTCTGAAATGGGGGAATTAACAGTCTGATAGGGGGTTGGAAGTATTTACGAAGACATGCCAGGTGATTGCTCAAAGATGAAAGCTTTAAACTCCCCTCAGATACCTTTGGCGTATCTAAGTGGTGACATTAACTTTCTGCTTTGCAGCTTCTTTTATATTCAACCCAGGATATTTCTTGATACCACAGCATCAGCCCTGTTCAGCAGACCTTTACGCCTTGGGCTGATGATGTGTCATAATTTGCAGACGACACTATTCAAGGATGAGATACAGCTTAATTAAGAATATATTGTTCAATATTTTTGGAGCAGTCATCTAAGGGAAGGTATAGCCACCGTGTGAAAAACGCCAGCACAGCAGCACGAATAGAACAGAGAAACCCAGGATGAATATTCAGACAAAACATAAAATGTAGGAGTGAATTGGAGGTAACTCCAGGATTCCTTCAGCCAGAGGCTGTGTGCGATGTGGAATTTTACTTTGGTCTGCTTTAGAAGTGGATGAAATCAGTCCAGACACTTCTGTCAGTTCTGGACTTTCTCAAGCTGTTTTGGCTTGGATTCCTTTTAAGATGGTTCATGTCACTCCCAGAGAGATCTCAGCTGAGCAGTTAGGCGCATTGGATGAAAATTTGATTCTCTTTTAATTTCTTATTCTGCTTTAGATTAAAGAAAAAACCGGCAAACTTGGCATTCTATATTCAGTTCATCACCCTGGTCTAGAAGGCAAGGGGCAGTCCTGACAGATGTGCTAAGCACGTGCACTTACACAGTTATTTTCAGTCCTCCCTGGGGGGATAAGGCTACCTGGTATCTCTGGATGACCCTTCCATGCTTTGTAGCACCCAATGCCTTACTTGTTTGTTGAAGAACTTGACCGGGATTCCCAGAAAAGTATTGGACTTCGTTCAATATGAAATAGATTAGTGCTTCCTAGAATTCTCTTTGTTGTTCTTTTAAAAAGGAAATCAGGAAATAAATGCATCTGTGTATGTTTGGAATACGGACAGATCTGGTGGAGTTTTTTCCAAAATTTTGGCTTTCAGGCTTTTTTTCCGGTGCCCCCAGATGAAGCACAAGCATAAGACAATTAGTTTAGTCTGTAAAACCAGGAGAAGCCTTTTTTGTGTGTGTGTTGGATAAATAAGTATATAGTGGCCTGCTTGTCTGTGCTAGATCTGATACTGATCTGACTGACAACATCTAATTCCATAGTGCAAAAAAGCTTGGATTGTGATGTGAGTAGGACGCTAAATACAGAGTATCAGGAACAGAAGTCCATGTTATCTGAGTGTGTGGTGTCAGAACTTGGGATTTGAGTCTCCCGCAGTTAGTAAAACTGTGGAGGACAGCATTGATTAAAAGGGTTATAATATTTTATAAAAGGATGGTAATGTTTTGTAAAGTTGGTTTGCTCGATGGTATTTTTATAATGCTTTCCAGATACTACTCTCCTAAGGAAATGTTTGGATAACTATAAATGTAGGAAACAAGCCTCTTCTTAATTCTCCTTTCTCCTTGTACTCCTCAAATATTTGTTAGATTTAAGGAATTTAATTTGAGCAGACAAAAATCAGGAACTTTGCAATTGGAACGGAGCTTTTCTCCTTATTTATTTATTTCTGCCCATGGAGCAAAAACTTAAGCCTTGTCATAGGGACTATGAGCAATAGCTCTATAAGTGGGAGGCAAATTTTTAGTGAACAGTGAAGGCCCAAATTCTAGATTACATATTTACTTACATTAAGTCATATACTTAATAAAAGCATAGTGTCTTGTTTTGGGGAATCATTGGTGATGATGATAAATTATTTGCCTGGAAATCTCCGCAGAATATTTCAGAGAATCTGGTTTATTATGTTTAGTATATGCTTGAGGGGGCCGGGGGTGTATGAACTTGTATCTCTTCAGTCAATGCAAATGGTCACGGAGAGAAACCAAAATGAGAATTCCATATTTAGGTGTGGAATTGCACATTATTTTGATTCTCCACGTTAGGTGTGACACTGTGAAGAGTTCAGCTGGTTTCGTAGTAACAAACAGCACATGCATGTCTGCATCGTTAAAACCCAACGTGTGAGGTCACAGATCCATGTCTCTTACTTGCAGCTGTCTGTTCATCTACTCTTACCTCCCTCAGCCTGGCTTTCCTATTTTCCAAGCTCCTGACGCTGCTAGTAAGCAGGTTCAACGGTGGCAACCTGCCTGCTGAGCAGCTGATCTCGGAAGCTTCACTGTGCAGATTTATTTTCTCTGCCTGTACCAGGAGCGAGAGTTCTCAAGCTGCATTTATCACTGCTTCACACATCTGCGGTAACTTGTTAGGGCGTGAGCGGCTTAGACAGACCTGCCAGAAACCAGCTCCTGCTGACCACTTGTGCTGAGCACTGGTCTCGTGCAGCCCTCCCAGTGCTATTCCGATGTTGTCTTTTCCCTTCTTTTACTGGAAGTGGAGAGGGTTGAATTACACGAGGATTGTTGGACAGTGGTAAATTTAGCATTTGGTCTAACTAATTGGCATAGTCTGGGAGCAACAAACCTTGGCTTTTTTCATGCTGTTCAGTGAGTTGCAGAAATTGCTGCGTATGTAGGATTTCTGGTATTCAGTCTATATATTGTGCAGGTCTGATGTGGAGCCATCACTGATACATTAAATCCTGTGTAGGCTGGAGTAGGAAATGAAAAAAAAACCAAACAAATAATATGATCATTTATGCTCTAAAGTTTAAACACTTCTGTTTCCTAGAATCACGGTTTCTAATCTTGTGGAGGAAAAATTGTCAAACTGTTGGGCAGCAAAGATTTTATGCTCTTTGGAGCTTTGTGAAGTGCTATGTTTTAGGACAGAATTTCCCTCCCTTCACCTCTCCAAAGCCTTTTCCTCATTTAAAGAGATGGCTCCTGAAAAAAAGTCGTGACGTGACACCTTATCTATCGGCAGTTTAGAAATCTTTCAAGCAGAGCATAATAATTGTATCTGGAAGTTCTCTGTCCCTCTAGATGATTTAGAGCCCTTTTTTTTTTTTTTTAATATGTGGAAATCAAAAATTTTAAGGTTTTGTGTGGTTGGGTTTTTTTCCCCTGAAAAATACCTGCTGGCATCTTCCAGGGTTCATGAGAAGATTAAAAACCAGCCTCTACTGCTTTCTGAAGTTATGTCCCTAATATGGACATAGCTTATGGCAAACTTGCATTGATTTCTTATTCTCCACTTTCAGCATATTTCCTTTTTCATAGCAATAGTTTGTGCTCGACTCTGCAAGTCAGATCCAGCTGCTACTGATCCCTTCTCTTAGAGTTCAATAGAAGAAGTTTATAGTGCTATAATACGTACAGCGCTAACTTGGTAGAAAATGGAACTGGTGAGTGTTTGAAGGATTTTTGCCAGTCACTCAGACCAAATGCAATGCCCTCAACCCATATCTATATGTAGGGAAAAAGAAAAAGTAATAGGTGTGGAAAAAGAGATGTAATCCCAAGGTTGTGTGGGTTTTAAGCATATCTGGCTGAACTTCAACCTCTTTTGTACAGTGCTTGTGTTCTGTCAGAGCTGCCCGAATGGCTAATCCTTGGGAGAGTAATCAGACGGGATGGAGAGCAGATAGAAGCTGGGATGTCTGGTAGGTCTGTGGTTGAGTGAAGCTTTCCTTTCTTTTCCTTCCCAACAGTCAAGCCACGATTTAGACTGGAAATCGAATGACTTTGTCTTTAGCGTGTCCTGCTTATAGTGCAGTATTTAGGGATGTCAAAACCAAGACCATTTCTACAAGAAGGGGGGAAAAAATGATTGTGACCTCCAAATTATCCTAATTCAGGTCCAGGAAGACACATAAAGTACATTTTAAAGCACGTGAATAATGATGTGAATTAGTTATTTTAATGTCTTCCAAGTGTACTTCATTTTGAATGATATCCTCTGATCGCATGCACATGGGAAGGTATAATTGAAAAAACATGCCACTGAATGCTTGAATGCAAAGTATAAATATACAGCTGCTAGCAGGTCAGAAGTCAAACTAGTAAAGCATATGCCAAATTCCCTTAGGGAGCTCATTAGTGCGTGATTGAATATACATGGAGAGGCTAAATGAATATCGCTGTTTGGGTCTACAGTGGATGAGACAATGACTAATCAATTGTAATTAGGGTTCAATGCTGTTATTGACCCACATGTCTAGAATTAAATGCCCCACTCAGAGATTTCTGAGGGGTTGAAAAATGTATATGAGTCTGTTTACGATAGCATGAGTGTTTGAAAAAATAATTCCGAGCATTATTGCAGCATTTTTGCAGTGGAATGTCACTAGAGGCATTGCAAGCCAAAGCACTGAAGAATTCACTGCTGGTCCTAAGATTCCCCTTGGTCCAGGAAAAAGTCTGTGGGATATTGTGGAGTTGGGTGTAGTATCTGAACTCAGATACCATCACATTTAGGCCCATGTTCGGCTCCTCCCTAAAATAGCAGCTTGCTTTTTCTCCTCCACCCTTAGTGCAGCATTTTAATCATAACACACACTGAAATAATTATGGTGTAAAAAAGGAAAGCTGTAAATCCAGTGCTATTGATTAATCAAAGAAATTTTGAAACATTTGTAGAGGAATTTGATTTTCATTTCTGTCTGGAATCCTCCTCATTCCTCTCTTCTCTCAGCTTGCTTTGCTCTAGCTTTCTCTTTCACAGTGTCAGCACCTTTCTGTTAGAGACGAGCATCATCAGCCCCCAAAATATCAGCAGCTCTCGCTCATCTGGGGACCTGTAGGAGTCAGTGGACAGACTCAAGATGGAAAGGATGTGCAGACGGACATCCTCGCTGCCCACACTCTGCAGGGCCAGGGGCTTGGCAAGCAGTCGGGTTTGCCTCTCTCGCCCTTTGTTTTAGATTTGGGATTTACCATTCTTTGATGGCTTTTCTGCGTTTGATGGCGATACAAATGTTTTATGTTTGATGAATAACCTCCCCCACTCTTTTCTCCAACTTGTTTTTCTTCTAGCGCTCACAATATATATACATACTTGAACAGTCACCTGGATCTGATTAAGAAATCCTTGCCTGTGGGTTTCCTCACTGTTGATTTACATGTTTGGCCAGATTTCCATGGTAACAGATCTCCCTTAACAGATCTGACACTAAAGGGCATGGTAAGAAACAGCCTGTCTTTGCAAAAAGGTCAATACAGGGTAAAAAAAAAAAAGAACTTGGAAGGAGCTTTTCTTTCAATTTTGAGCGTACTCCTCCATAGCTATTTCAGCTATCCCGTAGGATTTGGGTTTCTGTGCTAATGTTTCAGTAGAAAACCAGAGATCACCGTAGCTGAGATATCACTACAGCCACATTTATTTTCTAAAAATATGCGGAGTGTTGTGTGTGTCCCACGAACCACATTTCTGAGCACTGATGACAGTCCTTGCAGTTGTTAACTCACCTGTCTACCGAATTTAACATCTCCGTTGCAGTGAATTTCAACACAAATTTGGGTATGCCTCTCCGGGAAAGGAATGAAATACTATGAGGAGAGATCGCTGGATTTAAACAGATAAATGTTCAGTAACCGTGCTGTGTGAAGAGTTGCTGGGTAGTAAAATTCCAACAGAAATAGAAAAGCTCCTCTGCCTATGTTAGAAGTAGACTTAGATGCTCTTGTGATTGGAAATGTGCAACTGTGGTGCTTCATACGTCTTTGTTCAAAGGGAAACCTGATCGGATTCAGGCTTGTGTTTTTAAAAAGTCTGCTTTTGGAACTCCAAGGGCCTGAAATAGTCTGTTCTGTACGGAGAAATTTTCAGAATATTGCAACCTGGAACCAGAAAGAGCAGCGTTTGGAACCTCTGCTGGGGAGATTTTCAGCCCATCTTGAGATGTTTGGATGTTTTATTGTGGTAGATCAGCTAGGTCACAGCACCCAGCACTGTTGAGGTACAGGACCTTAAGGAAAGAATATCGTAAAGGTATAAATATACCTGGTGATGGATGCAAAAGCATACTGCAAAATGGCACATTGTCCTTGAAGTGAGCACCTCCCTCCACTCACCAGCACCACAGTCTGCTCTAGTTGAGGTTTAGATAGGAAAGGGTAGGCGTAAACACTGTGACATGTTATAAACCACAAATGAGGAAAACACTAAAAAAAATATAAAAAATAAATAAAAGAAAAAGCTTATGAGTTTTTTGATCCAAATAATACCTGTATTCTTTTATGGAAGAATTCTGTGCTGCAACAGAATCAGAACTTCCTCAGCGTGATGGCTGTGTGCAAATACTGGTAACAGCAACACATTTTTTCTGCCACAGTTATTGCTGCTTTCAGGTCTTGCCTTGGCTGACATGAATCCAGAGTAACTACAGCGCCGTATTGATTTATGTCAGAGTAAAGGAGGTTAAGATATAGTCTTTAATTATTAATTGTGTTTCAGCATTAGGGTACTTGGGAGGGGGAAGAAATGCTTTTAAAAAGTTATTTTTATGTAATAGCATTTTCATATTATTACATTAAATACATTCACAAGCAATATCTGAGTCATAACATAAAACTGTCAGAGTTAATCTAGCTCTAATCCCATATAATACGCTGTTTGTTCTTCATTTCTTCGCAAGGGCAAGAACAATTTATGTGGTTCTTCCCCAGATCAGGAATAACATGTTTAACATAACATTATGTGTACAACTCACAAAAGCGGGGCTTAGAATTAGCCCTTAATACTTGTTACAACATGAAAATACTAAAGAGCTTTACTTTGGCAGGATTTTTACGTTTTCTTTTTGATCTTTGCACAGGTTGTTGGACTAACATTGTCTCGGGGTCTGGATGAACTTGCCCTTATCTACTTGGCCACGATTCAAGCCATTGCTGTAAGCCATTTTAAGCGCATAAAAGAATAAATGAATTGTCTCATGTTCTGTGGCAGACTGATCATTCCCTTCTGCTAAACAGATTTCTAATAATAGATGAATTCACTTAATGGAGTTCTTAAAGGAGTAAGGTATTGTTTACTCACATTGGTGACTATTCCCTACAGTAGGATAATCGACAGACTGTGGAGAAAATATTCCCCTAAAAAGTTTCTCTCCCTGTGACAGTTCTGGGAGTGAAGCTTTTGCCTTTAGTGCAGATGTGAGGAAAGAGGCTGATCCTCTATGGGGCAGTGTTCGCATCCTGGGCTGTCTACAGGGAAGCTGAGGGAGTGGGGAAAAAAAAAAGCTTTGGCAGTTGTATGAAGGAACTTGTGCTCCCCTAAAATACCTCAGCTTCAGATTGTTCCTAAATCCATGGTTTTCCCCTGCTCGCTTCTTAGATGAGTCAGAACTCTGTACCACAGCGAGCCGGAGTGGGTCTGTGGTTCAGTTCCTAGCACTGCAGACCGCACAGACCAGATCTCATTCCTCCCTCGGGTTCCCTGCTGCAAGGCACACCGTTGTCTCGTATGTAGCACTTCCAGCTGTGACTGTGCTTCTGTAGGAGAACGTCCCTGATGTTTGCTAGCTGCAGAGATGGGTAGTTCTATTGGAATACATTTTTTTCTGCCTTAATTATTTTTTTTCCTGAAACCCAGGATTTCCAGTTCACGAGAAGATCCAATTTTAAAGTGTACACCTCGGTCAAAGAAGTTGTTTGGAACCCCCGACTCAGGGTGTTTTCACTGGGGCGTGCTGTGCCCAGGCACTTGGTGACTGAAATCAGCATTCCTTAGACATCCTTTCTGTCATTTCTTTTTTATTTTTTTTTCAAAAAGTGTCTTGAACTTGAGGTGGTTTTGCAAAACATTAACAGTTTGATGAATTGGGGAGTTTTCCTGACAAAACTCTGTTTGTTTGGAAAACTTCCAGACTCTTCCACTGGTTAAACAACAACTTTGCTAGGCTGGGTCGGCCATCTGGGATATAGAGGGTGGGCGGCTCCTGTAAATTTACTGTGCATTGTACATCTTACATGTTAACCCTCTGTCTTCAGCAAATAACGGGAACTTAACCCCAGCCTGGAATTCATTGTTGTGAGTTTTGATCCTTTTTTTAAGATGAGTGTAGCTTGGTTCTACCTGGTGCTTCAGTGTAATCCCATCATTTAAATCAGAATATCTAGGAGAATTTGAACAATGCCAGTGACTGACTGATACTGCCCCTGAAAGAAACTTCCCAGTATCGACCAGGTGCTCCGTTATTATATCGTGCTAACGAAGTGGAAACGTTCTCTGCTGGACATCCTGGGAAAGTCACTTATTATCTCATTATATGACACAACTCAAATTTTATTGTAAAACGCAAATGCCGCGTTGAACACTAAGTTCAGCATCCGCATAGCTTTTTGGGAGCTAATTGTGCTGATAATGGGATTTAATATTACAAAGCCACACCGTAGTTTTCGTTGTAAGTTAACGGAAATTCTTAAAATGCTATTGAAACAGTGACTAAAAAGTAGACGAAACAGATTGGCTTTTGATATATCTGCTACCTGCAAATGTGACACGATAGCTTGGAAATTTAATTTTTCTCCCATGCTCTGTCACTCACAATTTTAGCTTCGCTTTTGTTGAAGGAAACTGTTCCCTTCCAGGACAGCCCCAACCCTGTAGCGTGAGCTGTCTTCAATGGGTGCAAGATGGACTTTAAACCTAACTAAAAGTTTTGTAAAAAGTGTAGGCCTGCCCACAGAATGTTAATCTCTAGTTTTCTTTTCAGCAGGAGACGCTTTTTTCTTTTTATATAAAATTTGCATTTGAAGCCCCTCGATTTGCATTTTCTCCAATCCAGGATTAAATTAGTTCCCCCCACACACACCCACAGTGAAATAAAGTCTGGCTTTAATTCAAATTGCTGTGTGAATGCAATTTTCCAGGCAGGTAAACACAAAATAATTTTCACAGCGTGTTCTTTCTCAGGGTCTTTGACGTGTGTATGTTGTGAGAGGAGTTGTTAATAAATTTGAATTTCAGAAGTAGTGAAAGAGAATATCCTTTTAACTATTCATCGCAAACTGCGATGCAACACTTAGGTGGATGGGAACGCAGTCAGAGATCTAACTGTGGCTGTCGAGCCCGTTCTGAGGAGACAGGCTCTTTTTAGAGCAGTTTATTTTTCCATAATTAAAATTGTGACTGTGTGATTTGGAAATCAGCCCTCTGTGTCAATAGGGAAGCGATGGCTTTAGTCAACTGCTGTTGCGGCCGCTGAAGTTCCTCCGAGCCGCTTGCCTGCAAAACCAAAATACGTTTGAAGGCCTGTCCAGAGTGGTGCCAGTCATTCAGAGCGGACGTCTCCAGCCTGATGAAACTCTGCTTGCTTCGATTATTCGGTAGCTTTTATTTTTAAGAAGGGTTTATTGCAGGCTGCAGACCTCTTAATGAACTTGCACCACAGCAGAGAGAAAAACTACATGACGGCCTATGAAAAATTTGACCAGATTGTGGTTTGGGGTGAATTTACCTACTAAAAGTCATCTTGGGCAAAATTGTGGCTTGAATTTGACATTTTGTCAAGTCTGAGCTTCCAAATTGACTTCCAAGGTATTGTAAAGAGCTAGGAATTATTTTTGGACAAATAGTTTGACAGAGAAATAGAAAAAGTTCTTCAAGAGGAAAGAGGGAGAAGATTGACTTCAGTGTGTGGTTGGAGGCAAGCAAAGCAAATCAAGAGAGAAAAGGTTTTTCTAAAATGACAGAGTATTTGCTTTCGTCACCCGTGGAGCGGAACATGGAGCTGTTCTAATTTGAGTTTCTCAGGATGGAGACTGCACATAAAAGTTCAAAAATATGCCTGCATTTTAGATGTTTCAATTAATCCAGGCATGAAACGGAACATTTTATTTTGCAGAGGGCAAAGGCCAAGAGAAATAGTTAAGCCGGTACAAAATTCTTCAGGTTTTCCTTTTTGCTGAAAAGGCAGAAAATACAGGGGTTTTATTTGCTTGGTTTTTTGTTCTGTTTTTCTATTTGGCTTCGGAACTGAAATCTCTTTACCGAGAGTGATTTTCAGATGCTGTCACACAAAATAAATAGGAAGGTTTTGGTGGGGATGTCTTTGCCATGTATTTTTTACTTCTGGATCTAGAAGTGTTTTCTATACTCTGCTGGTCACGAACAGCTGCTTATATCTCTGCCATCAGTTTTTCCTGGTGCCCATTTCTGTGTCTTCTCGGAATCCTTCTCTTCACCCTTCCCAGTAAGCCCCATTTCCCTGGGTTATTGTGTACTGCTATGTGTTCGCTGCTTCAGCCAGCCCCAGGATGTTTGCTGCCATGTGCTGTGCCCATGTACTTCCCAATTCTTTGCGCCATCCATTTGATTTTTCTAATTCTTAATTACAGTGCCTGTTGCTGGCTTTTTGGCAGTATTGTTCTTCTTAGCAAATTGTGCTGTAAGATCTGTTCCTCTTGTGCTCATCTGGGCTTTTTGTTTCGTTTTGTTTTGTTCCCCCTTTCTGAAGTTAGGAACCAGACATATTTTGGAAGCTATGGAGGCTGCAGGGCATCATATCAACACGCTGTTCCTGTGCGGTGGGCTGAGCAAGAACCCTCTCTTTGTGCAGATGCATGCTGACATTACTGGTAAGTTAAAGAAAGTGTGGGGAAAGGAAGCTAAACTACTTGATTTTAGGTGGTGAAATACTTTGTCTTTGAAAAATAAATACTTACGGAGAGCATTATTTTGCTGGTTGGCCAAAAAACGTGTAATGAGATGTTACTTCCTACAAGACTGAGCTTCCTGAAATTTAAAGACATTTGAGTAACACAAAGATGCAGCACAAATGAAACTCCATATAAATATATATATATATAAATATATATATATGAAAGCTCCGGCATGATTTCCAATCTGTGGATCTCGGACTTACAGAATTTTTAAGACAGTGCAATAGAATAAATGCAAAAACTTCATATGGTATTTTAAACCCCAATATGTATAGATTACATGCCAGAGATTTCACACTACAAGATTTTGAAGAATTGAAACATTCTGTAGAAGTTATTCCCTTCAGTCAAACTACAAGACGTTCATTAGATGAGGGTAATGCCCACTATATATTTTTGAGCATGGTTTGCATAAGACGTGTTTTACTAAAACCTCTGTTAGCTTCATTCTGTTTGTCTTCAGTTGGACTTCAAACACTTCCTCCTCGTGCTGGGCATCGTATCCATTATATAGAATAGTTGTTCTCTGAATTGCTTCCACATCTATATCTTTGATATGGTTTAGATGGCTATTTTGGGATCCTTGCTCCTGCATGGTGCTGCATTTGGATTTGTAAAATTCCTGATGGGTGGAAGGTCCTGGGTTTGTGGTCCATGCCAAGAGGAGGTCTCAGGCTTGCGCGGTATTTTTGGTCTCCCTTAAGCCTGTCTGTGTTGGACATCTTAGCACACATGTGAGTCAGTCGAATATACTTTTTAAAATGTGGAAAAAATAACAAAATGTAGCGTAGAGGACTTCAGAAAAACTTTGAATGATGTGATTTTGGGGCATATTTCAAATTAAGACCAGTTGAGCTGTCACGAGTAGAGCTTAAGGCTCAGATTTGGGGCATTTGGTCCGGAGGTCTGACTTGACCTAACATCAAACCACACTTCAAACCCTGATGCATGAAGGAAGATGTAAATATGCTTTATGCACTTCCCTGAGATGAAAACAGCAGTGGAGAAGCAAAAAGCGTAGTGCCTGTTGACCTTAAAATTCTCTAAAGACATTGTAGTCAGTGTGACGCTTTCTGTTTGTGAAAAATGATGGTGTTGAGTCCATATGTCTGTTGTCAAGTGTCCTTCCTTATATAACTCAAATGTTTTAGGTGGATTTCAGCTACGTGTAGAGTTAGAATGCTGGCTCATGATGTATAAAACAAAAAGATTTGTGAAAAGGTATTCTGATTAAAATGTAATCAGGAGTTCTTTGACTGTAACTAATGGCCAAGTACAATTCAGCACAAAAAGGCCTTTTTGCAGTCTGGAGTTCTCCCCCGTTTGTAAAATCAGTGACTGACAAGGGATGTCAGAGTTCATCGAACTGAAATGCTCTTGGTTATGTTGAACTCATTAGAGCCTATCAGATAAAATAACTGACATTCCAGGATCAATCCCCCATTCTTTCCTGAAAAGAAAAAAATCTGAATATATTATTGTTAGCTGCAAATGCCCATGACTCAGCCATGCAGACATCCAATAGATAATTTCGCAGGCCACTTAAAAAGTATCTTGATCTTTTTGTTTGCCTGGCAAGAATTCCGTATTCATTCTGATGATGCGGGAAATGCGCAGGAAATTTTAGATGAAAATGGCTTAGTGCTTCAACGCCTGGCAAAGAGCTGTACAGTTGTAAGCTTGAGTTTTGGCTTTTCTGTTCCAAATTGACCCAAGCGCTGAGCTGTGATCCATCTGAGCTGGAGGAGTGCTCAGGTGATTGATCCTACACTCGTGATTTTAAGGTGGATTGGTTTGACCAGAGAAGTGTAAGGGATGATGTGATTGCACCAGTTCTGCTGTTAGGAGTCATTCCAGCGGTCAGGTCTCGCTGTATCTGCTCCCTTTCCCCGTGACTCTGCCTGTGCCAGCTGCAGGAAGAAATGGCATGAAGACCAGGTGGCACCTTTCTGTCACCCGCTGAACGATGGTTGTGAGGAGCTTTACACTGGTGGAACAGTGCAAAGTTAACATAGTGCAGTGGACTGCCTGGGGCACAAGGTGAATTTGCTTTGTATCAAGAATTGTTTCTTATATTAATAATTTTATTCCTCATTTTGAAAAGCTTTTTCCTCTGGAGGAGGAGTCCATGGCTCACTTCAGAACTTCCCCCACATTCCAACTTCTTGTGGTCTTCCAGCTGGCTCTCGGGAGCAGCATTTTGGGGGGCATAATATCATCGAGGCTGTTCACAGAAGGAAACCCTCCTCTCACCTCTGCGTTTGCATCATCAGTCACTGAAAGACATCTCAGTAATGCAAATTTACACACAAGCCAAATACTGTAGGAATATTAAATGTTCAGCTTAGTTAGGATAAGCTTCTAAAGTGCAGCTACAGGAGCATTTAGACTTATGCTATTGGTTTAGATTTTTAAGGCGAATTACCAAAGCAGGCTGGTTTTTGTTTGCTTGTTAGTCGTTCTCCTGCTGTTTTTACACTGGTAGTATGGGACTTAAGAAAGCTGTGAACCAAGGGAAAGTACATTCGTGATAGTACCCATGGGTGATGAAACAATAATTTTAATTCTACTTCAGAATACATAGTTCATTCATTTGTTTGTTTGTTTTCCCAATGTTTTAATCTTAGTTTCGAGTACCTTGAATAATTTGGAAGGCAAAATTTCTCTTACTTTTCATATATAGCCTGTGAAAGTTTACTAGCCATATTTTTATGTCTTCCAGCAAAACCAGACTGGCTTTGTTGGCTTTGTATTTAAAAACAAACACAAGCAATCTTTTGTTGTTGTTGTTCCTCTCAAAAGAAAGAAAAAGGGATACCACCCTGTTTTCCCCTTGAGGTCAACTTTTAATAGGCACGTGGGTTTGGAGGGTGTGGGTAACAGGTTTGTACCAAGCCCTTTGAGATAAATACCCCATGTCAGAGATCTGGGGGTTGTTTTTTGTGAGCTTTATATTCTGCATCTTTGCTGAAATGGTTTTACTTAAACTCTGTATTTTTCTTGGAGCCTGGAAGCACAGAGCGGAGAGATTTACATTAATCTGCAGTAGAATGCAGCTCTGAATAGAGCTCTGAACATGATTTTCAAGTCTTTTTTGATGCCTTTTTTTTGTTTGTCTTCTCTGCTTTAATTATTTATGGTGCCGCTCATGCAGTCCTGCTGTATTTCTCCTAACCGAGTCATGGCTTTTTCTTGTATAGGCAAGCCCGTTGTCCTGTCCAAAGAAGTGGAGTCTGTCTTGGTGGGCGCTGCTATTCTTGGAGCTTGTGCTTCTGGGGATTTTGCATCGATACAGGTATGCGATACAGCACCTGATTTCTTTTCTTTTCTTTTTTTTTTTCAATTTTAATGCATTCTATACTTTGACATTTGGGACCACGCACAGACTTTAATGTAAGTGGAGAAATTTGTACCTTCTGCCCAGCCGGACAAGAGCCAGCATTGCTTTTTCTCCACTGTCTTTTTAACTCCGTACATTATTTGGGTGCATTGAAGATTCCTTTGTCCCTTGACTCTAGGGACACGCAGGTAGAAGCTGCTGTCTATCAAGTTAGGCCATGTAATTTGACAGAAAAAAAAGAGTGTTTGGCAAGGCTCTGATCCTGCAAGAAGGTCGCGCTTTCTTTCCTTCCTTCATATTGAGGAATGTGAAACATAAAAACAAACACAGCACTATTTGTGCAGTGAAAAATGACACACCTGTACCCCTTGTCTTGCCCACAGTGAATGCAGAGTTAATAATGAGGATGGATTTTCATGTTTATTCATGTTATTTCAGTCCATTAACAGTTATAAGTTAGCAGTGAGGATTTTATGTTCAGTGGATCAGCCAAAGCATGACTTAGCTACATTTGTATAAACACGAGTAGTATACAGAAGCCCAAAGAAGGGCCTGAGTGCCCAAATCTTATCTGTTCTCCCACCTGCAAGTCCACTGGTGTAAGACGTGTCCTCTCCTCGCTCTCCACAAGGGCATGAACCAGTCCGCTACATCCAGTTAGACAAAATTATTTATCAAGGTGCTCTCTAGATAACGCTTTTCTTTATAACATCAGGCAGAGATATTTGTAGATGCAATTTTGCACCAAAACGTAACTGAATGTATTTCCTGACTAGGGAGGAGACCTTCCCAGCCTAGTTAAATCAGTGCAGTTCCACCAGAATCAATACCCAGCTCCACATGAGCTGAGGTACTGGGCCGTGCTTGGCATTATTCCAAATGTGAAATATCCGAATGCGAATATTCTACAGTGCCCCATAGGTTAGCAGGAAGAGCAGGTCTCTTTCAGAAGAATTTTGCCATTAAAATCAATCCCATTGCAACCAATATATAGTACAATATATATAGGTACATGTATTTAATAATTCTAGTGCTCGTAAGGAGAACTTGTTTTGATAAATGTAATTCCCATAGCAACTTTTAGTGACTATTTCTTACCCTTTTGTTAATCTTCTGCTTCAAATAGATATTTCATTCCAAGTTTAAGATACTTTCCACCACTATGCGATAACTGAACATCTCAGAACTGATTTTAAACCTTCCTTTACAACCATTAGAAAAACATAATGCTGTGAAATATTGCGATGTGTGTTTATAGAATTTTGATGGTTTAATTCATCTTCAGTTTTTAACCTTGCCCATATATAAAAACATATTTCAGAAGCATATTCAATAACGTCAAGACAGATACGTATATTTTATACGTCCGTATATGCGTGTCGGTCTGCAGAGCAGACTCCCTCAGAAGTCGTTTTCAGTGAAACTAGATCCTTTGTACCAGCCATGTCACAGACTTTTTAATTTAAAAAGTGTTTACTCTTTAACTGTCGGGAGATAGCTGTCTCCAGTTACGGGAATGGTTTTTGGCTTGTCCTAACTGCAGCACAGGTTCTGTGGGTCGTCCTGGAGTAAACTTCTCTAAAGGATTTACCTGTGACTGTCGGGAGCTGGACGTCATGACTCCTTCTGCTCCTTTCCCAGTTCTGCTTGAATCAAGTAAATCAATACCAGTAACTAAAGAAAAAGAACAAATACAAGTTACAGTCTGGTGCCTCAGCACGGCACAAGGAAGGAGTCTGGTTTTCCAAACGCAGGCTCTGCCTTTTCCAGCGCTGTTTGTGTAAGGTCTGGTTGCAGTCAGCAGGAGAGTTTCCTTTTGTTTCCCAGAATTACAGGTCAAGCCCGTGGGCTTCCCTGGGATCTCTCTGAAACAGAAGAGGGGAAACTACTGCTATTATATATCCCACTGGGCATTTATGGTGTGTTCCTTTCCATCATACTGCCTGTGGAGATCGCTGGGAGCCAGGTGAGGCCCTGAATCCTATCCAGGACGCCACAACATCGCTGCAGTGTGAGGAAACCGCCTGCTAAGTGGTTGGGCTTAGTCTGTGTTCAGAAAATCATCGTTAAAGAGGTACCACCTACAGCAATGTCAGTTGTATCATCCATTTTATATGTTAGATTATGTGACAATATATACCTACATGGAATCAAGAAACAAGAAACTGAATGAATGTCTTGGGGACAGGGAGGCATAAACACTTACGTAGCAGCGCAGCTCAGTTGCCTTCTCTTCCATCTATTTTTCTAACATATCTTCCAAAGGAAACCCTTCTTGGAGGTGTTGCTGCAAACATTCAGCATCATTGTAGTCTTTGCAAATAATAGATATTATTACCTGTCCTCTCATAGATGGTTTGTGCTTAATTATTGTGCTTTCCAAAGCCCTTTTTTTGCTCAGTCTAATGGTAAAGGAGAAAATTGAGGGGTTTTTACCAATAGCCTCTTCCCTTACATCTATAGTTGCCTGAAGGGGAATTTTTACTGTATTTGTCCCAGTGACTGGTCGCATTTCGTAGAATGATTTTTGGACATTTCCACTCAGTGCCAAAATCAAAACACTTAAAAGCTCTCTGGTTTTCATGGCTTGGCTCTTCTCCATTTTCTAAAGCTCAAGCATCCTTAGGACAGCTTGGAAATAACACCCAAAGCCAAGATTCTTCAAAAACACTTCTGATAACCTTAGTCCGGCTTTAACATGCTCTGCTGACAAAAGGACTGGCTGCTGAACTGACACACAAACCCCACTAGCTATCAGCAGTAGCCGGAGCGCTGCCAGGCTTCAGGGAGCTGGTGAACCTACAGAGCAGGGCTGCTCTTGTGTCCGATGATGCTTTGGGGATGGAATGTGCATCGTGTGTTAGAGCTGACCTGTGTCAATGTTGGCATTTCCAAGTCAGAGCCACCGCTCCAGCAGTCTGCTCTTCACTCAGAAAATCTTGAGACACAGAGAAGATCAATCAAAATCTACCTGATGATCACTTTTTGATAGAGGAAAGAAATGATAGGTCATCTAGGGGAGACCAAACTCTATGGTAACTTTATATAGTAATTAGAGTTAGGCTTTATTTAGCTTAATGGTGAAGCATTGGAACTGGATGGTGTTGCCTTCGGGGTAAAGTGTGTGGCTGTGGCAGTTGCTGCTGCTCTCATCCTCCCGTACTATCCTAATGCTTAGCCCTGTGGCGTTCCATCACTGGGGTTTGGAAACAGGCAAGTGTCTGCTCCAGAGACACATTGGAGGATGGTTTTTCCAAGGACAGGCAGCTCACCTACATATCGCTGTGTGATGGACCCAGTCTGAAGTGTGTGAGACAACAGGATTCCTACCCTTCGCTTGCTTGGGCAGTAGGTCACGGCTTTTCCTCTATCATTTGCTATCCCTAAACAAGTTTCCAAGCACCAGCATACCTCCTGGGTCTTTTCCCTTTCTATACTGTAACAGTGACTATTTGCAGGAAGCAGCATTTTGTTCTAATACTTAATTTTCTTATCTTTTTATTTCTATTTTGAGTGATTTGGGGAGTAAAGGCTTTCATGCTTTCTATTGAGCACATCTGTTAGTTCCAGTATTCTCAGTATGCTGAGCCTTTACAGAGAAGCATTGGAAATGAAGCTTATTGCAAGATTTGTAACCACACAGGTAAATTTGCTAGATTCTAGCATGGTTTTAAAAGCTCAAGCCCTTTGGAGTTGCAGTTTCATCTTTAGGTAATTCTATCAAGGAAAGATTAATAACCTCCATCTCTCATGCCTGGTCACCATATGTTGTTGCTTCAAAGAATGTTGACTTCCCTATTTTCCTCTCCATTTACTCTCCCTGCATTTTTCTCCTCTGTGGTAAAACTGAATTCAAACAATTGGTCTATCCAAAAAGCAAAAAGAAGATGCAGTGTAGCGAGTTCTTCCCCATTTCGTCTTTTTGGTTATTTAGTCTCTGGAAAGGGCAGAAAATCTTCAGAATTTCTTCTTTCAACTTGAGTTATCTTTTCATTTACCCCTACAAATGCTCCCTCCTTTTTCTCTTAGTGGTTTTGTTGTGCCTTGACTGTTGTGCCTGTGAGCTGTAACACAGCCTGCCTGCCTGGGTCACGGAACACGGCGCTGTGCAAAATAATATGAATAAGGCTTTTTGAAATACGCACTGTGTTTTCAGGTTTTGGGTTTTTGAAATATGTGCTGCATTGAATGAAATAACTTTAACAAACGTTGCTGCCTTCGATGGGTCAATTTATTGGTTCTAGCCATTCCTTTCATGCTGAGCAGCAGGATCCTGGTTTTCTGTGTGATTGTTTCTGCAGTAAAAATACAGCTTCCGGTTTAGCAAGCCAGCAATTCCTTCTTAGTAAAAATATTCAATAAATAAATGTCAAAGTTTCCAGTATATCCTCATTACTCTGCTTCACTTGCATGTAATTGAAAATAGGAAGAAGGTGCTGTTTGATTTGGCAGCCATCCAGCTCCGGTTTTTTGGATAGCCTGCTCTTTGGGACAAAAGCCGTGCACCAGGGAATGGGATTATTGCCTTATAAAAATTCTACAGCCCACTGACTATTTCTTAATTGCATATTAAATCAATTAATAAAATCACCTGTATGAAACTAGGTTAGCAGATCTCTTTTGGATTTGCTGCCTTCATGTGGGTCATTGTTACTGGCTGATACAGAAAAGAAGGAACTTCCTATGATTTGGTAGAATACATTTTACTGATAAATTTCAGTAATCAGCTTTCTGTGATCGTTTTTGGTGTGAAACATCGAGCTAGAAATTAGAGTCTACATGGCTACGAGATTTCTCAGGTACAGAATTGATTTTTAAGGGAGGTGTAGTCTTTTCTTTGTTCGTTACGCTTCTTAAAGCGAGTTGGTGGTTTATCCTGCGAAAAGGTATGGAAAAGCTTTTTCATTGTTTTCAAGAAGTGGATTGGAAATACATAAAAATCAGCTGGATTCTGTACGAAGAGGTACAAGTGTGGATTAGCTGAATTATTTAGCAGCAGAAGCAGCTGAGCAAGTGAAGTACCCCTGAGGTACAATTCGCATCCCTAGGAGCTCTGTGGATCACGGTCACCTGGCTCACCCACGATAAGAGGCGTGGAGTCCAGAACTACGAGGGAGATGTGCTGCAGGCAGGGTTTTGCAGTTGTGATGGTGCAGGGCGCATGATATACTTGCTGCTCTGTACTGAAGGAACTTGGAAGAGGATTTTTTGTGCGTTGCTTGGTTATGCTCTATTTAATGGATATCTCCTCTCAGTTGCTTGAGGAAGTTGTTGGGTGGTATAACAGAGAGGATAAAATCAAATAGCAGCACCCACGAGTTCTGTAAAGATCAGGCAGGAAGAACATGCAATGTGCAGTGTCTTTGCCTCTTCACAATGAAAATGTTACAGACCGTCATGAGCATGAAGTTCTTTAGTGCCGCTGTTCGTCCACCGCCTTGGTGATGGACCAGGTGGCAGCTGTGAACAGACAGCATTTCGTAAGAACACCTGTAAGTACTACTGGGACACGCTGAACATTTCTGCTGACAGAACTGGAGGGATTAGGCTATTTCCATTTCTACATCAGTCAGCTGCTGGTGTAATTTCGTTCCACTTATTTCAGTGGATATGCTTCAGTTGATGGTCTGACTCTCTGTTCCTCTTCCAAAGCATTACCTGTCAGGTCATGGATTGAAATGAATACAAGTGTCTTGTTGATTTCCATATTTTCAAGAATAAGAACCGAGTGAAAAATCAGGGAGGGGATAGTTTTTGTCCTTAGAAATGGTAATAACCTGGGAAATCAAAAGAGGAAATAAAATGACTTCTCCCTGTTGAGTTAGGGAATGTTGCCTTCCCTCATCTCATTAAAAATGTAAAGCACTCTTGTTTTTGAGCAGGGTGAATTAGTAATTAAGTGCTATAATCAACTTGTGTAAACATAATATTGAAGGAGAGCAGCAAATTAATCATTTCGTTGGCTTGCCTTACCCAATTAATGCACCTTTTAGTAAAGGCCTTCCTGCCGTGTTGGGGTGGGTTTTTTCCTCCTTTTCTCTTAATCAGAGGATTTCAGAAATGCAGGGAAGGAGATGGTTGTTCTTAGGTGCCATGCTGTACTCAAGGAGTGTGTTAAGGCACTGTGATCTTGCCTTCCTTTTCTTCAAAAGCTCCAAATTTGTACATGTAGAGTTTGAGCCCAAGGTTTAGTGGAGACTATCCTTGGGCAGGGCTAGGTGACAGCTCTGGCTTTTCGGAGTAATGTATTGGCTGGGTATGGCCTCTCCATCTACATGATGTTTTTTTAAATTCCTCTCCTGGGTTGTATATGATGAGTCTCAATTGACAGGATGTGTGCTCCATAAAAAACGGCTTGAAATTTCAGTGCATAGCTTACACATCTGCTGCTAGAGACAGTATTCGAGGGGTGAAAAGAGCTGAATCTTCACAGTCCATTCAACTGGTGTTCTCTCACTTGTGACTGGCAGCAGAGCTACCAAGGGATGTCATGGACAATTCCTCATGTGGACTCTGCTGCTTGCTGAGAACCGAATGGTTTTGCACGTAAGGAGCGAAGATGTTCGATGACTGTGGAGTATGTTTGCAGTTAACCACGCCTGGGCTCAAAAGCAGTGACTCGGCAGTAGAACTCTATCCCTTTATCTCTTTCCTTGGTGTTTTGACGCTGAAATACATCTTTGCCTAATTGAAAGGGGGGTTTTGCCTTGTGTAATAAAGTCAGATTCAATATGGCATGCATGAAACCACCAAGATACTGGCAGTGCCTCTGGCTTTTGTATAGAGTCAGCTGCCTTCTTACCAGAAATCTTTAGAGAAATATAGATGAGAGAGAAAAATTAAAAGGCAGTGATTTGATGGCCACTGTCCAGTTCCTTGTGGCCTGGTGTTTATGGTACAAAGAGTGCCTTTTTAGTTAGCATATTTTGGCCTTACTGTCAGAAGTCTTTGCAGTGAGGGTAAAAAGCAGATGAATCACAACTAGTCTTTTACCCTAAGGATGATCCTTCTCTATTAAAGCTGAGAAATATAAATGCTTGTCTGTCTGTGCCAAGCACAGAATGAGCTTCAATCAGTTGGAGAGTGTGACTTTTTTCTTTTTTTTTTCACTTTCCAAGCCACAATAAATACACA